>JBBPKO010000385.1:0-25272 GCA_038089295.1 Xerocomus amazonicus
AAGTGGATGGCGTCGTTCTCCAGTGCGAATACAGAACTGATGAGTGCTTCGGCACGAAATAGATCCTGATCTTGTAAACGAAAAGGTCAGGCTATTTTCTATTTCGCCTACTAACTCTCGACACTCCCCCATACTCCAAAGCGCACCTTCGGCGCGCTTTGTCGTCCTAACCTAACCTAAGCTATCTTTAACACCTAACCCTAGTTCTCTTTCCAAATTAGGCAACTACTTTTACACAACAAAGCCAATATTGTCTGCCTCATAACTCAAAAACTAAGCCACCAATTTTGATGAATGTTAGACCATCCAAATCCATTTAAAAAACTCTTTCTTTTCATGTATAAAGTATATCAAAAAAAAATTACACTCAAATTGACTATTGAGAAATAATACCCTATAATATGACATCAATGCACAATAGTGGCACTTTCATCCACACAGATGCCAGCAGTAACTCCATTCTGAAGCCAGTTGTGGCTGTGCACATGCTTGGAATTCCAACAATAGAGTGGGAGGAATAGCAACAGAGGGCAGTGGAGAGTACAGATACTAAACAGCAGGGGTGAGATTGCTCAAGGATATGCTTAAAAAAAATGTGAAAGCCATTGTGAGGCAACCACACTGGAGCAGACAGGAACAGAGCATGTACAAGCAATCAATTGGGAGAGATAGGTAGGAGCAGAGAGAAGTGGGAAAACAAGATAATGAGCATGCTACAGGATGAACCTATATATACTGCACATGTCCTAGCATTGTCATGTCGATGGAATACTGGCCTAGCGTTCCAAGAGGTGGAATGTCGATCAGAGAGTGGCTGAGGAATGCTGAGGATACCGCAGTCGGCTTACACCACATTACTCATCACTCCCATGCTTGCCCTAGCTAAATGACGCCAGACAGACTCACACTTTAGGACGCTAATGGGTCAAATATAACTCGATTTCCTGCGCTAAATTGCCATCGCTCGAGATGTCACTTACTGATGACCTGCAGAGTTATCCCAAAGAACCCAGGAACACAGTGAACAGGTTGAAAAAACGAGGTGACATCTCAGTCTGAATCAAGGCCGACCGTCAATTCACGATGTCCTCTTTCGATGTAGCGGCGTACGACTACGAGACTGTCCATGGCATTGTTGACGCTGCATCAGTCGTCCATGTCTCATTTCTTCCACCTTCGCCCTCTGGTACTTATGATGACCCCCACGATCGTGTGCCAATCATACTGCCGATGGTTGGCAAGATGGGTGTCTACCCCGACGACGGTGATGAAGCGCCGGCATGCTACCTACACGGTGAGCCGCATCTGGATAGTAGATGCACCCGCTCAGCGTTCTTTCGATACCACATAGGCCACACATCCAGTCGTCTCATGAAGCTCACAGCTACCAGCTCCGAAGACGGACAGGCCGATGGACTTGCCGTATGTGTCGCAGCCACACACATCGACGGCCTTGTGCTGGCTCTGGCCCCCTTCTCACACAGCTACAACTATCGTTCAGCAGTCCTCCAGGGATTCGCCTCCGTCGTATCGGATGTGAACGAGAAGCTGTGGGCGATGAGACTCCTCACCAACGGCGTCCTGCCCAACCGGTGGGAAAACGCCCGGAACCCGCCAACGAGCGCAGAAATGCAGAGCACGCGCGTGCTCAAGGTGCGCATCTTGACAGCGAGCGCCAAAATAAGGGCGGAAGGACCACATGACGATCGGTCGGACGTTGAGGATGCTGATCTCGTCAAGAGGACATGGACAGGTGTCGTGCCAGTGTGTCTCCTGGTGTCATCTGCCAATGATGAACTCATGTGTTGCTGTCTTCAGGTATTTGAAGGCTTTGGCGAGCCTGTACCGAGCGCGTATAATGGCATACCGACGGTTCCTGAAGACGTTCGGGAGTACTTGAGAGGAGAAAACGCAAAGAGGAAGAACGATGCTATCCGTGCCGCAAAGGGTGGTAATGAATAAGTGCCTGTTGGCGAAGTTATAAATCATGATTGTAGGGCACGTGCGCAAGCTATCCAGAGTTGTTTCATAACTCCAAGGACTGTGGGGGCCGACTTTCTCTTTCTCTCTCCCTTTTCTCTGCTTGCATCTTGCCAGCGTAGTCTTAGGGACTTGGATCGGGGATCAATCCATCGTACTGGAAGTATCCGAGAAATATCCTTAGAGAGGTGTTGTGCTAGATCAAGGATTCGTCCGCGCGTGCAGCTACAAGCGTGTTCGAGCTCCATGTCTCGCCAACCGACGCCCATATGGCTCGTCATCATATTCATACCGCACACGAACCTGCCAACGCCACATTCGATGCTCAGTTCTTACATATTAGGATCCCCCAAGTGCGTTGTCAGCCTCGCACGCGCAACGTGTCGACGTACATATGCGTTAATTCTGTCTTGCATACGATTTCTATCTTACGATAAGTATGCAAGTACACAGTACTCGGTCACCCAGCCCACCGACCCAACGCCATGCAGGGTCTGTGATTGAGACGGAAGCGAGAACGCGGAAAGAAAAAATGAAAAGTGACTGTGAAAAATGGCGTTCGTGACGAGACGAGAACATGAAGAAGAAGAGAGCGAGAGGGAATGAACAAACGCATGGACATGTCCGTCCGTTTCACTGAGGTAGCAAACGCGACTTTTCGTTGATAAAGAAGCCCCGGGTCTAAGGTTGCACGTGAGCGATTGACAAGCATGTACACCAGCATGGGATGCGCACCCCGTCTTCCCGCACCCCCTCAGACTGCGCTGCTGCAGCCCGCCTGCGCGTTCCATAGCGGCGGTACGCGATAAACGCCAAGAGACCGAACGCGAGCAACGAGCCGAAGACAAGCCGTGCGGGAGTCATAACTGCCTCGCTCGCGCGGACGACATCCATATCAATCCCGAATGGGAACCAACTTGTGGAGCACGTCGACGACCATTTGTCAGGCTGAACCACGTGGTGCTGTTCGCCGTCATAAGCACACCGAGGCGTTGGACGCGTGTATGGGGCTCACGTACCTCGAGTCGGTAGATGAACTCGGTCACCGGCACTTCGTCCTCGGGATGGTCGAACATGCGCAAAGTGTGGAACTCTGGGTCGTCGGTGCCGTTCTTGAACTTGAGCCGCACGAAGTCGCGGAACTCGGGTGCGGGTCCACGGAGGAGCTCGAGCGATAGCGCAGAGGCGTAGTTGGCTGTCACACAATGCGACGTAAATTGAGGTCTTTGCCAACAAAAGCAGGGACGTACGAATGCCATACGGTTTCCAATCGTCAATGTGGGCATTAAAGATATGGAAGAGTGAGATAAACGGTTGATAGCTCGTCTCGATGAGCAGAATCCGGAGCGGGTCCTCGTCAAATGCGATACGCTCGAGAGCCTTGACGATAGGTCCGAGGATAGCCCGACCGGCAACTACCAACCAAAAAACGTGATTCCCAAACACATGTGAAACAAGACAAGTGCGTACGGTTACCAATGCCCCCCAGTTCCTTGTCGGAAAAGACCGCGTCTTCCTTGAAGTTGGCAAAACCGCGTGCCTGTTCAATCAGCGTTGGTGGGAGACGGAATGCAAAGCTCTGGTTGTGAATGAGTTGCGTGTTGATGTAATCATAGACCTGCGGCACGAGCACGTTCAGCATCGGAGCGGAACGGCACACCGAAAGCCATCTACGTACGTTCCACTACAACAGCCGTCAGTGTTCCGCCACGCGCACTATGAAACAAGAGCACTCACTATTTCCGCCAGTGTCGTGGGCCTGCCAAACATGTAGTCATGCACCGTGCTGAAAAAATGTTCCGCATCCTTGGCCGTCTGCACAAACTCCTCCGACGCGTACACTTCCGAAATGTGCTTTTTGAACGCCTGGCAAGAGAGCACCAGCATGAGACAAGCACGTGAGACAGACGGACTACGGCATGTGCGACGCACCTTGCAGTTCACCCATGGCTCCAGCACGTGGTCACCTCCGTCGAGCTGCTCAACGGGAACATACTGATAACCCCCGAGGGGTGCCACGATCGTTGATCCGTTCGCAAGGTCGATCTTGTTCAACGGTGTTGGCGGGAACAACCCTTGCAAGAGTGCGATGCTCGAGTCAAAGATCGCGGCGCCCTCGCCACCGGCCTTGGCGTGCACGTTCACCTGGCTTGGTGGGATCGGGTGCGCAGGGTCGTGTGGCATGTCGAGGATGTGGAGTGGCGAGGACGAGTCGAGGTAGGTCGACTTGAGGTATGAGCCGAGCTGGAAGGATTCAGCCTAAATGTTTTTACCGGCAGAGAGCATGGTTAGGATGCGGGGGTCATACGGAGTAGGGAGTACGATGACGCACGGCACCGAGAGGCGTGGATTCGGTGAACGAAGGTGCATAGTTGTCAGGGTTTTGCAAGAACTCGGAGCGATCCCCGTTGCGTGCTATGATAAGCACACCAAGGACACTAGATTGCAGCATCGTATTCGTATTCGCGTTCGAAAATGTGTGTGGCTTTATTCGAATGCCCCTTCAATCGAACAAGGGAGGGGTCCAGATGAGAGAGAGCGGTGGGGTTGGAGAAAATTGGATCAGGCGACCCAAGGGTTTTTGATATCCCCCTCCTCCGCCATGAGGCGGGCATCGCCAAAGGGTCTCTTTGGCGAACCGACCAAGGGCGATGATGGACACACGTCATTGTCCATTCTGTGCCACGCTTCAACGGTGTGTGTTGTATACCATAAGGCTGCGGGAATCACGCAACCGCAACTCCTCGACTGCCACCTGCAGGGACAGCTTCCCGGCCGGGAGAACGAACATCGCCTGACGATCACGTCAGCATAATGGGGTCTCCATCCATGTGTAGTGAAATTAAAGGAAAAGTACAGACTTTTTTCGAGTCGTATTGTACTTACGGACGGGGCGCGGCTTGCCCTGCGCGAACATGCGCTGGAAACGTGGCAGCGTTGTTCCAAAAGAAGAGGATTTCGTCAGTGCTCGCGGTAAGACGACGACGACGGGCATCTGGTATCGTGTGGGCTCACGGTGGGCGACGAGGCGGCCGGGATCGTTATCGAATCGTATTCGTAGTCGAGACAGCTGTGAGACGACCCGATAGGCGCGATAGGCGCTCCCATGGCGAACTTATTACACCTACACGTGGATGGGGGCATAGCAAGCCATAAGACGGCCAAGAACATGCACTAATGCGTGGAAACGAACTAGACGTGTAGATAACCAGATTCACCAAGGATGTGGGTCAACGAACATCTATCGAGCCGTTGGAGCGCGGCTTTCGAGTTGCACTGCAACCAAGTGGTCATTGGCCATTGGGTCCATGGCGATGGCCAATCTACCCAATCGTTCTCAGATACCACGGGCAGTGCTCATGGAAGAATCCGAGATATGAACAAAGCAGTGTTGCTTCTTCGATCCAAACGTCGGCAATGCGGCGTGCACATTAACGACCTTCACGGTGATGGTGGAAGGATCAAGACATAGCATTCCGATACTCGCTGGTGGTGGGGTCAACCAATCCTGACTAGAGCTGGACTCTTGTTGGACTCGTAAGACTCATGTGATGTCAACCATCACCACTTTATGCTGACTCGTCTCACAATGTTCCGTGCAGCGTGGCTTTCAGACGTCGAGGCGATCTTGACGCAGGTCTCAGACTCTATGAGCATCCGAGTCGGGGACTCGCCGAGTCCTGACAGTCTCTTGGTACCACTCTGTAAGTCAGCAAGTGGTCAGAACGGGTTCTGACTGTCCGCCACCAACAGGACCAGAAGTTGATTGGTCCTATCGGCTAAGGGTCATCCTGCCGAAAAGTGACCAGGGCTGTTTCCTGTGCAACCCTTGGGGCAGTCGAGAATCGATGCAACAAAGAAACTAGCGATTGTTCTAGTGTTAATCACCGAGGAAGCTTGTCTATGTGGGCCACCTATTTTCTTTCTCTGACGATCGAATTTATTCTTTAACAATTCTGGCGCCAAGAGCTCTGTCAGGTATGTTCACAGCATCCTGTGTTACACAGGAACGAGCACCGGATGATGACCGGACATGACTAGCATGGCTTTGGTGGGCTGATGTAGGTAATTTCGATTCGTTCGCAGTTATAATCCGTCTGGGAGAGCTGGCTAGAATGGTCTGATACAAGCTAGAATTTGAAAAACAAGACACGCCTTTATGCAGACCTTCGCGGCAGTGCCTTCCATCCCTTCCTGAGTCCCCTTGCTTCGACTATGCTTGCGGGCATGCAGTACACGGGATCCAAATCAACGAGACCGGGATAGCCCAAGAGGGAGAGACCTAGAATGTATTGAGAGTACGGTCGGGATGGATGTTTTAGACGTACCCGCGATGCCGAAATGGGTGTGAAAGACGTCTACCATGTCACCCGGTCGATCGGCAATACCACCCGTCTCTGGATCCTGAGCGGAGAGGATAAAGGCAATGAGCTTGTCACTGTCGATCCAATGGAGCCTGTTCAGGATGGAGAGGGATGACAAGACCCAAAAGGAATAGCAGACCTGTTTGTGCATGAAGACAAGTGGCAGGGAGAGCGATTTGAGATGAGCTTACGTCTGCTAGTTTTTCGGGACGTCCGTTGAGTCCGCCGTGAGGAAGCTGGCGTTCAGCCAGCCACCAGGATAGCATGTCTGAATCAATCTCGTCTGTTTTGTCGAGGATGGCGAGCGCGGCGACACAGACAAAGACTAGAAAGCGAGAGTGATGAGCGGATCGGAGGTGCGAGACATGGTTGCCCACCTTGTCCGGAGTGACTCTCGGCGCCTGCGACTGCGCCATACCCGCCATCAAAATTGCGGCACTGGCGGATGTAAGAGACGGCATTGTCGATATTGATGGCATCCAAGCGACCGAGCAGGGAGAGAGCATTTACGGCAATGTAGAGAAAGCGCGTGTCGATTTCGCCAAAGGCGTCTCCTGCGAATACGCCCGAGGGTTGCTGGAGTGAAGCGATGACTGTGCGGGGTGAGTGATTGTGACGGATCGGATGGCAGGACATACACGATACGACGCGGTCGACGTCGAGACCGTCGAGTGCGTCTAGTGTGATGAGGATCTGTATCGCGCTGAGTGTGGAGAGGATGTGGGGGTCGTGGTCAGGGTGTGCACCAAAGCCACCTGAGCGGGTGAGACGAGGAGGTCAAGAGGTGCAGATGGCGGACCTGTGTGTTCGTCCCAGCAGCACAAGACGTACGCGATCATGAGTTCTCTGTCGAGGGCGTCTTGATGGCCCATGATAGTGAGTGCGGTGAGGCCCCAGAAGATGGCGTTCATGCGCAAGTGTGCGGTGAGATGATACCCCAGCTCGTCGTGGCTCTGTGTAGCGCTGTGAGGTCTGGCCGAAGCCAATTGTCGTATTGCTCACGTTACCGAGGGACCGAATGTACGCGACGTGGAGTGGGACGAGCAGAGACATGAACCCGGGCTAATCTAAACTAACCAAGACAAAGGTTGTCTCTCGGACTCTGCCGGGTTTGTCTTGTTCTATGGACTCGATGTCGTATGAGAGCGCACCCTCGCCTGTGAGCATTCCCCGTCCTCCATCGTCGTCCTCGCTCATCTGTTGTTCGTTGCAGACCGCCGACGAGCCCGCGTCTGCACCGTCTCCCGTTCCAACAGAAATAATCTCACCGGAACTCACACAAGAAGAAATTGTAGT
This sequence comes from Xerocomus amazonicus, assembly GCA_038089295.1. Taxonomy (NCBI): domain Eukaryota; kingdom Fungi; phylum Basidiomycota; class Agaricomycetes; order Boletales; family Boletaceae; genus Xerocomus; species Xerocomus amazonicus. The sequence goes on from JBBPKO010000385.1 coordinate 7,641, forward strand.
CGACATACAACGCGCAGGCATAAAAGTACGCGACTTTGCGTACGAATCATCACTCCCCCAAGACGAGTACGCTCCAGAACTCTTTGATCCTATCCTTGCGTGGCATGTATACGAGGCAATTCTCGACAATGCAAACCCTACGCGGAACCCCCTCAACGGCAGACATCTACGCAGACTCTTGGACCTCGGCTGGGTCTCTGAAGAGGCGGATGGTCATCGGTGGCTCAAAAAGGACAGAGAGTCTCTGGAAAAGTTTGACAGCCGTCCCTTTCATCCATGGAAGGCCTTCAACTTGACGAAGCCATCAAAGGACGACCTCAGAGAGGTTGCCACATCCAGGTTCCAATGGGTCAATGCCGACCAACTCGTCCCCCAGTTCGTTAACCGCGGTATCTCCCGTATCGCTACTGCATTGCGTGCCCCTCGCAGCACCCTTGCATGCTACCAAAAACGAGCGGTCAATGATCCCTCTGAGGAAGATTATGACCCAGAGACGTCCCCGCGGATAAAAAAAAGGCGACTGTCGCCGGGTGCGGAGTCCGCTCCCATGTCGGCAAGCCCACCCGCACACGTTCCCATGACTCTCGTCAACGGAAAACCACCACAGCAGTTTCCGGCCGGCCGTCCCTTGGATGCACCCCGGCCTATCCCACTTCCTTCCCAGGGAGCCCTTTCCCGCTCCCTGCAACGCCATCTATCAATGTCGTCTGTCACCGCGCCTTGTTCGACCGATCTCGCACGCTCGGACTCACGGACAACGTTGACCCACAGTACCCATCATGACTAGCAGCTCTCAGGATTCGTGAACTGCAATCCGAGGACTTATGGACCCCTTGTTTCTATCCCTCTTTTCTCTTTTTTAATATATATTAACGGTGATTTTTGGGAAAAGAGAAAACATAGGTAACATTGTATCAGTAATGTTGTTACCCTCTTGTAATACGTCTTCCAAGTCGCATGTTATTCTTTTTTTTTTATCCTAATGCCAAGCAAGATAGTACGCGTTCGTGGCTCTTGATATTCCACTTTCTACGAGTAGCTCAGTGGTCGACGCTTTTGTATCGTCGCCCTTATCACAACGTCGCGAGGCACCGCCGCGTTTGTTCTTTAGGATTTGTATCAGTAATTAAAGAGCAAGATCGATGGCCCTGTCCAGAGAATGTCACATGCCCCCAGGTCGAACAATCCGACTGGAACACATTTGTGGACACTGCACTTGCCGTTCTGAATATCGAGCCACCCTTTCATAGTTTATACCGGATGGAGATAATGGTACTTTTTACTTTGGCATTGTAGATCTTATCCATCCCGTAGGTTGCAATTTGGTTTGCGATTTCTGCAATCTATCCACGTGGGCCTGCCGTGGCCGTGGCAGATCACTGCACCTCCCTACTGGCACACGTTTGTCGCACCTGGGATGTTACAGTGGTTGTTCATTGCGTCGACTACCCAACCTTTTTTTTACCATTTGAAACTGCTGATTTGGACGTCGACCTGCATCATATCGGCGCAGAGGAAGCCCCATCATTCATACACATACATCCCGTGTCCAGAATTGATGTGAGTGGTAAACTGCGCCGAGGCTTCGTGTCCAACCATATACGACAGCGTTCAAGGCAGCAAGCTGCGCGACAAGACGTTATGCATCGGAAGCAACTTGTTTATGCTACTCACGTCCGAGAAAAGATGGCAGAATTTCGGCTGCAAGTGAACGTTGTGCGCCAGGGACATCTCATTCTAGACCAACGTTTATCTCTGCAGATGTTTCATGTCCACCCACTTGTACCGAGTGGCACGTCTACAAACCGATCGTGTTTCAGCAACACACAAGCTCTGGCGAAAGATTATGGTAATGTGGCCCAACATTGTCCTCAAGCACTCAGGCGAGTCGATGGTCATGCACGAGCACGATGCTTTAATCTTTCTTTGCGTGTCGGAAGTGATAGCTCTTTTGAATCAACCGCAGCACCTTCGAGAGGGAACAAAAGCGAAAAATGTCAGAAAATGCGCTCTTGCACGAGTCATGAATTGGTCCCAACCCACACGGTATGAAGGCCCCTCGAACGCGCTTGTCGACATGATCTGTCCAAGCCATAGGCGATTGATCTAGTTTGTCGCCAATCTTATCTCACCTGCTGTCCACAATACCGGACCCTATTGGATGAATCACCATTTGTTATGTGATTGCACCATATAGGTTACAATATACTTGGCTATCTTAACGAGGAGACCCATCGCATGCCCATGCATTTCCTGACGCGCTCGAGGGGATAACGCCGGCCCAGAGCGCAATGTCGATAGCGATGGGATAGCAATCTGTAATGACGATGTTGGTAGGTGGGAATCGGAAGCTGTCGTCGATGGAAGAGGCCAGTAGGGAATAATTTATCGTGATCATAACTATCGTTATGTACTTCGGATCCGAGTTACATCTATAATATTGATCTGAGAAACGTGTTAGAAGGAACACGTTGTGTCCTCGAGGCATCATCATGCCATCAAGGGTCTGATGTGGCTGTGCTATTACACTGCTGGCCTTGATCTTGTCGTCGGGTCACCTCGTGTTCGCATACTTTCAAGTCTGGGCATATTTTTTGTCACTTGTACACACACCGCTGGGTGTGTGTGAACACGATCAAAAACTTGGTGCGACTATTGGATTTAGTGACTCACCTCACCAGATATCAGGACACGAGGCATCCACCTTGTGCCATTATACCCGTCGGCCTCAGTTCCTCATCGACTCCACGGCGTGCTAAAGCTTCAGAACGCCATCCGGGCTCACCGTGCTCCTTTCCAAACCCACTGTGTTCGGGCCTAACTATGTACGCAATCATTGTTCCTGCGGCACCACCTCGGTTTGTCGATCTTACTCACACAGGCCTCGAAATGTTCCACCTCCGAGCCTTGGAGTAGGCGATAAAATCGGCGAGGGCGATTCTCGACTCATACTTGATATCCTTCCGCCGGACTTAGCAGGCGTTGCGTTTGGCAATCTCAGGAAAGAGGTCGCATGGAAGGTCATGTATCATCGAGGTGCCTTCAGCGCTTACACGACTGCTTCGCGTGTACTCATATCGTACGTTTCCACGTTGCAGGCGGGGAAGTCCCCCGACTAGTGGCCGTAGAGGGGGATATCGCTGCGGATAGAAGGTGTGTGATATTTAATTACATAGCTCACTATGACCGCTCATGGGAACGTGTTAACGTATCTAACTGCAATTCTAGTTTTCCCGTATACCGTCATCCGGCCGACGAATCTCCCGCACTTTGTCCGTTTTCCCCGACGGTCTCGCTTATTCGGGACCATGTGCAAAAAGTACTTGATCACCCAGTGAACCACGTCCTAATCCAACATTATCGAAGCGGAGCAGATTACATCTCTGAACATTCGGATAAGACGATCGACGTCGTTCGCGGGTCCAAGGTCGTCAACGTCAGTCTCGGGGCACAGCGCGTCATGACCCTTCGCATGAAGCGAGACGGCTTACCAAATGCGGAGCAGTGCGGTGTCCCTCGGCCGTCACAGAAGATACTACTCCCGCATAACTCGATGTTTGTCCTGGGCCTGGAAACGAACGCTAAATGGTTGCACGCGGTCAATCATGACAAGCGACCGATACAATTAAAGTCCCCCGAAGAGCAATTTATGGACGGGGAGCGCATTAGCTTGACATTTCGACAAATCGGGACGTTCCTTTCAGCTGATGAATCGCGTATATACGGGCAGGGAGCCAAGGGGAAGACGCGCGAGGACGCGCGGCCTGTCGTGAACGGAACGGAAGAAGCTGCGACCCTCCTGGAAGCGTTTGGTAAGGAGAACCAACTGAGTGAATTTGACTGGGATGCTGTATATGGAGAGGGTTCCGATGTCCTTCATTTTACTCCGAGAGACGCGTGACAGGTTCGCATGGGCGAGGCTGGATCAACAAATGTATGAGCGAACGTTGCTATTATTGTTTTTCTCTTCTTTCTTTTTCTCCGTACGTTGTACATGCCCTGGCAACCCCACATTTCATGAACTACCGTTGCCGCCAATTTTATTGTCACCCCAAAGTGCCCATACTGATCTTTCTTTTTCTTTTCCAAGGCAATTTAGCTCGAGAGGGGGGTCGTAACCTTGATTTGACGGTAAGCGGGCCTTGTTTCCTTTTTTAGAATTCCAGGTGGTTGAGGTTTTTCAGGGCGGACGCGTGTTGGATTTCGAGTCGCGGTCCCTTTTTTTTCCTTTCCTTGCTTCAACTTTCTGCGTTCACTTCCGGAAAGTCAGACACACGAGGCTACCGATCGTCCTACACGAGGCTCCTCATTCTCGTTTCAGGCTCATCTTCATCCCTTTATCCTCCTTACTCCTCGGTTTTAATTGCTACTTTACTCGGAAAACACTTCAAAAAATCCCTTTTTCTCAGACGCGACACCAACGCTTCTCCACGCACTTACGAGCTCTTGTTTTACTCCCCCTTTGCATGATATTTTCATTTCATTAACGAAATGTCACGACTTCAGCCTAGTAGCCCATCAGACTCTCCCAAGAGCGCGTCCCCTGGCCCGTCGGACCAGCGTGCTGAACTCTCCGAACAACCTTCATCGTCCACCCACCCCAGAGTATCCGAAGGTTCGGAAGGCTATCCATCCTGGCTTCCCAAACGCCCTCCCCCACCTGACCCCGGTTCTACCGTTCATTCCTCCAATGGCATCCAAACGCCGGGGCTGACCCCCGTCGAACAGTTCAACGTCGGTCGCAAGCCCACCCCACGTTCGGTTCGCGTCGTCAGCCTTCAGGATGCTACTCAACCGGGTCGGGATGCTCGCGATATTCCAGAACAATCGCGCTTCAGTAACCCGTTGCGCCCGCGCGTCTGGTCTCGCGCAGCGACAGCTAGGATGAGTTCCTCATGGGCGTCCGCTGCGTCTCACGCTCAAGGTCACGCCCTTCGTCCCAAATTCCGTTCAAATGGTCTCCATCCTGAACTCTTGCGAAACCCATCTCCTTTGGCTAAATTTTACTTTTACTTATTTCCATTTTTCACATTTTATCATCTCCCTCTGCAAACGCTTTTTGATTTCAATGCTGTATTTATATTGCTACAGTACGTGTCTCTTGTGTCTGCTCACTCTTCCCTCGCTTACCGTAGCTTTCAGAGTCGCAAAGTATCCCAATCCGACAGCACCTGGTGTATCAGGATCTGGAAAGAATTGGGCACTCGGCGCGACAGCTTACATTGCTTGTTGGCTGGTTTGGATCATCATGGTGTTTGTGCTTTATGAGCTCATCTATTCATTTTATCGTCGATGGCGCGTCAGTATGTATCCGTCCACGTTTTTGCGGAAAATGTTTGACCGAGCTTGCGTCAGAACGGCCACACATCATCCCACTTTACTTTTCGTCCTCTGCGTTCTGCCTCACCTCCATGACGTCGTACACAAACTTTTGCTTCATGCAGTACATTCGGTACTCCGCCTTCTTTGGTGAAAACGGCGGCCTCCGTGACGGTTTCGCCGAAACGTTCTGGTTTTACTCACAGAACTTGCCTACCGTCGCCCTCCTCTTGCCTCGAGCAGGTCTCTGCGTCGCGCTCCTCCTCTCATTTTCATCTCCGAATCCGGAATACGTGAGTTTAATCGGAGCTGGTATCAATAGTCGCGATTCCACATTTTTCCGCGCGTCTGACGGCACGCTGACGGATTACGCCCGCGGCGTTTTATTTGCTAATGCTGCGTGGACAGCATGGCGTGCGCTCGTCCTCTTCATCAGCTGGTACGCGTGTATACCCTCAAGCCCTGACTGTGCCGCTCACGAATTCCATTGTCGTTCAGGATCGGCCTATGGATCTTGAGCGGTCAAGGCTGCGCGGGACTGTGTGGTCCCCGCTACAGGTGGGAGGAGGAAGATCACGAGAAGACTCTGTCCATTTACAGTGACGGCGTTGTGGACGTCGATGCACTTCCCTGGAGCTGGCGGTCATGCACGCGCCTTCGCATCCAAGAAGCTTACGATTTCTGCCTCACGGTGAAGCCACCCGCGCGATGGAGTGCGACCATAGGGAAAAAGGAAGAGGCGGAAGGGGCGCTGCCTGGCGTACCGACGTCGCCCACGTTCGAGGTCGAACAAGTATTGGCAGCCGTGGGCTTGCCCGCTGTCCCAGTGCCCGCACGCCGTGGTGTACTCTCTGGCGATCTGTTTGCACATCCGCAGCTGGGTGACGAGGCTGGTGCTATGCCGTCTTCGCTCCCGGAGTTGTCGGATATCATACCCAGGGTCGTCAAGCGATCCTCCAAAGATCGGGAAATCGGGGGTCCTTCGGCGCCGTTGGCGAAGTTACCGTATCCGTTCACGGGGTATGGTGCGCAGGCGTCGTCCAAGGACCAGATTCCATTCCCCCCCTCACCCGGTTCGCGGAAGGAGAAGCGTAGATCACCAGTCTCGAGTGCTTCTGAACGTCAACAACCCGCGAAATCTGAACCCACAGAGGCGAAAGAGGAGGGAGATGATGATGAAGAGGAAGAGGAGGAGAAGTAGAGGAAAGCAGCGAGGCACATCCACGCACGTCCGGATCGATGTCCAGTCTAGGCCAGCCCGTCAGTTCTCGTTACCCTTTCCAATTTCGCCGTCCGCATGCCCGCGGTGCATCCACGTCATCGGGTGCGGTGACACATTCCACCCCGCGATCCGATACCTCGCCGTCGTCAAATGAGCACTCTGGTTATTCAAGATCTACTCAGTCGACCGGGAACCGAGAGACGTCCGAGTCACCCCTATCGCATGCCATGTCGAGCCCCACATCTGGATATGGAAGCCCTATTCCTATGCCCCCGCGCCGTGCTCAGCCCGGTCGGGGTCGTTCTCGTGCTGGGACTTTGCCCGCATTCCCATCCTCGCCTTCGCCGGTCATATTACCTCGGCGGGCCCCGCCTAGAATTCGAACCGACAGTGAGACTACTGACCATATTCCTGGTGGCTACGAGTCATTCCTGAGCGAGGGACACGATGCGGATGAAGAATTTGACGATGCAGATGAAGAGGCGCAAATGATGGAGCAACCCGAACCTGAGGGACCACACGAAGCCGCCGAAGGCGAAGATAGTGTTGGCCTGCTAAGCGTCGTCCAACGTAGCCCACGATCATCTAACGTGAGCAGCCGGCGCCGCCGCGGCCGCCGCAGTGACCCATCGTCATCATCGCGCTCTGGTTCCATATCCCCGCGGTCTCGCGCCGGTTCTGCAGTGCGCTCCCGCGCCCAGTCGCTCATCCAGAGCCTCGGGAACGCGTCGCACTCCTCACTCGAGCTCGTCCAGGCGATACGCACTCGTGCCAATTCGTCCATGGCGCGGCTGGAAGAAGACGCGGCGTTCTCATCCGACTCACGCTCGGGGAATGCGTCACATGCGGGCAGCAGCCAAGAGAACTACACCTTTGGGCAGCCAATGTTGTCACCGATGCGTCAGACGTCGTCCCAAGGCTTGCGCGTGACCGCGTCGAACGTGTCCGTATCGGCACCGTCTGAGGCCACCACGTCGCGTTTGCAGGTTCCCCAGCCCTCCCGGTCACAGTCGCGCGAGCAAGTAGCGGACAGAACGGGTCTCGCGATTCCACGAGCGAGGCGCGAAGAAAGTCGGCATGACCTTAGTACTGCGGCGCAGTCGTTTATCACGGCACCCGCGACAATTGCGGGGACGTCTGAGTCAGGCGAGGCGGTGCCCTCGATCTGGGCAGACACGTCGCACATGGTTGATCGACCCAACTCGCCATGGCGAGCTGCATGACCAGTCGGGAACGAAACAATTTGACGTCTTTTTGGATAGATCATCTTAAGGACGGTCAGGTTATCATCGGTGCTCATGTGACGCTTTATCGCATCTCTGCTCGTCCTTTACTCTTTGATCATCTTTTTCATTGTTGGCAACCACCTTGTTTTTTCCTACTGCACACGACACGTTTTACGTTCTCATTTTTCCTCAAGTAATGTTTTTCCAGTTGCACATTCATCATCCAGTTTTTCTAGTGTTGTCGTCATTACATGCATCACTTTTTTTCATCCTTTGTTTCCATCACCATCGTGTTCATGTGTTGTCGACACTAAGCAATCATACTCACTGCTGCTATTCAGACCTTGCATGGTGTACTGACATCGCGCGCGCAAACGATTTTTTCAAGGGTATACAAACGATATTTACGAGTGCGCACGCCGTCTATCGCTCTATGTACGACCATCTAAAACCGTTTCACATGACGACGCACCTGCTGGCCGTCGCGACCTTGTCCCCCTCCACTTTACCGAGCGGTAATGTCGGCAGCTCCTCGAGCTTGGAGATAGTTTCGTTCAGCGACAGAGAAAAGAAACAGAATAATCACTCACCTCGTCAAAATCGTCCAGGCACGATTCGATACGCTGCATCGCCAACTCCAGTTCTTCGTCCGTGATCACCAACGGCGGTGTCATCCGAATTCTAGTATCCAATCCTCGTCAGTGACTCGACACACCAGGAAGAAGAAAAGAACAGATACAAGTGGTAACTCACACGCCGAATTTTGCCGATTGGGCTAACACACCGCGACTGTGGAGCAACAGGCAAAAGTCGTCCGCCGTCCGGCCCTTGCGGCTTGCCGACTCGTCAATCACAACAGCGTTGAACAAGCCTTTACCGCGGACCTCCTGTATGAGCGGTGAGCGCGCCTGCAATTTCTGCATTCGCTCGCGAAAGATTTTGCCGAGGCGCTCGGATCTTTCGACCAGATGCTCATCGAGGATGATGTCCACTGCGGTCATGGCGACTGCACATGCGAGCGGGTTTCTGCATTGCAACAGGGAGCGGTGAGGATTAGATCAGGACGGGAGGTAGCGGAATGAAGGGTCTTACCCGCCAAAGGTGCTCCCAAAGCTGTCCAGATCGATAAAGTCCATGACCGCACGATCACTCAGGACTGCAGAGATAGGAATTGCTGTCAAACCAAATGTTAGCGAGAGGCCAAGGCATTACAGTAGAACCAAGCGTGACAGACCTCCGCCAGATAGTGCCTTGCTCAGCAAGACGATGTCTGGGCGAACACCTTCATGATCAGAGCAGAGCAACTTGCCCGTGCGTCCCAGACCCTGTCACCAACAAGTCAAGTGATCAACATCTTACTGTATCCCGTCAAGTCGCGGGACTGACCGTTTGGATTTCATCACAAATGAGTAAGACATTTCTCTCTGTGCACAGCTCACGTACTTGCCGAAGGTACCCGTCCGGTGGAACGACGATGCTAACCAGTCTGTTAGAGAGTGGCGAACAATGCGTTAGAACACACATACCCGGCGGCACCTTGAATGGGTTCTACAAAGAACGCAGCCACATTGTTTCCAAAGAAATCGAGTGCATGTCTGAGATCTTCAATGTCACCGAAGTGGACCATCTGGACGATTCCATCTCGATCCTCATATGTGCCACCTACGCGTTCCAGAAGAGGCTCGAGACCATTGCGAATAGGCGGAGTCGTACTAAGACTGAACAAGAAATAGTTTAAATTCTAGGCCGGGCTTGAAGAGTTAAACGCGATCGCGTACCTGAGCGCGCCCAGGGTTTGTCCATGAAAATTCCGCGCCGCGGAAAGAATGACCGCCTTGCCTAGAGGAACCTTCTTGGTAGGCGATTCGTACGCCCACTTCCTAGCCAACTTGAGGGCATTCTCAACTGCTTCGGCACCGGTGTTCATGGGCAGGACGCGATCGTAACCAAATGTCTCTGTCATCTTTTCTGCAAAGCGCGGCAAGACTGTGTTGTAGAATGCACGTGAGGACATTGTAAGCTTCTGACTTTGCTCTGTGATAGTAGCCAGGATCCTTGGGTGGCAGTGACCCTTGGGACGCGTGGATGCGTTAGTTGAGACAGTCGAACACGAATTAGCAAGCTTGGAGAACAAACCTGAGCGACCACACTGAAAAGTAAGCATTGGCGTGAGCTTGGCAGGAGTGTAACAAGAGAACGGGACGTACGCAAAAGAAGCAAACATATCTATGTACTCGTTGCCCTCGACATCCCATACTCTGGTCGACGTCAGCAATCCCATTAAAAAAAATGGCAAAGGCCTCACTTAGCGCCCTTCGCAGAGTCAAAAACGACGCGGGACGAATTAAAACTAGGCGTCAGAAGGACAAGGTAACGTATCAGTAAGATGGCACTCAAGTGCGTGCGCGCTACTGACTTGTGGGCAATGCAGTCATCCTCCATTTGAATGAAGCTCTCCGAGAATGACTTGTCAGAGAGCGCCTCGCTCGTTTGGTTCGCGGGCACATTAGCGCCATTGGCATTGTCATCCGAAGGGATGCTTTGGGGCACCGTCGTAGCAGGGGCAGTATCGGACATGGTGATGTTGTACGGTCGACAAAAGGGAACCGAACTTGAAGTTGCTGCTTGCTCGGGTCCTGCACTCGGTCATTCTTATACTGGCGAGCTAGTTACGCAATAACCCTGAGAAGATTAATCGACAAAAGTCGGATGTAAAACTGGTTTTCGGAGTCGAACAAATCGAAGTCTCGCTTGTTCGCCGAAGGGGGATAGAAGGAACTGGAACGCAGGCGGCAAGTCAGGGTGACAACTTTGAATCCAGCTCAGCAAACTTCATACATACTCGCCCAGAGAGGTTCGAGAAAAAAAAAGGCCGAAACAGCCAATCGGAACGCGTTGTGACATTCAAGCCATTCCCGACCCACGACCACTTGAAACCATCGCATCAGGCACGTCTGGCAGGCTCGTACAGCCCAAGTGCAAAAGACGTACAAGGCCGACTGAAAAGTGCTGCGTTCCATGGAAATGACTGGCGATGCCACACAGTGGGTCATGTACACAAGGTTTTTCATGCGGTCTTCTAGGTTCATTCCCTTGATACCTTGAACTTGGTGCCATCGTGATAGATAGTAATCAAGAGCTAACAAAACCTACAGCATCATGTCACCACAGGCTAACCCTGGATCGAACAAAAATAATGTTTTAACAGATTACTTTGATCATCTTATCTTATCGCACCTTCAAGTTTGCCATGCTCGTTCAGCGTGTTTCTGATTCTTCAACTACATTTGTTCGCCCTCTCGAGTCTCGATGCTCTTTCTTCTTTCTCACTTACTCAAACCACATCGCGTCCGTCCTCTTGTTTGCCCTCATCACCTTTCCTTCTCGCGCCTCAAAATTACTCTGGTTGCCTACTCGCCCGTCCACTCAAGTCTTACTCGCACTGCTGGCGTGCGTACAAACCATTTGTTCACTCGACTCACATCCCTTTCTCATCCCTTCGATGATGCTCACAAACGTCAGACTGTTCGGGTATCCCGTTCCGTGCTCTCTCGCTCTCGCAACGTGTGCACACGTCCGTTTGAAAGCTCCCCACCCCGGTCGTTCGACCCACAAGCGTGCCTACATTCGACTAGAAAGCCGTCCGGGAATGCACTGGCAAGCCCACGTCAGCTGCGGAATTTCTCTCTTTCTGAATTCCAGTTCATTCATTAGAGACGAAAAGCTTCACTCCTGGAGGAATTCTTCGGAAAATATCATCCTAAATTTGAATACAACCCTACCCAGTCCGCATCGCTAGAGTTTTATCGCCTCTGCGATCAATTCGAATGGAAGCGGGACGACCCCAAAAGAGAACAGGCGCATACAGAGTTCCAGAATGCCCTTGTTAAGCAGTTTAATATGTTCTATGGGACGGACGAAAAAGATATCACGAACTGGCAGAATCTTTGCTATGTAGTTCGCATCCAACCCATCCCTGGTAATCTGAAAGCTTGTCGAAAGGCAAGTCCATCCACATTTTGTTTTTCGTGTGCTCTGAAATGCGATTGTCGACGATTAGGCCGTTCGCGCGAGACACGTCAACCTTGTAAACCTCGTCGACACGTTCACCACTGGCAAAAAAGTTCGGCTGTTCGGTTCCGTGCATATGCTCAGCGAGTATACGAAATCCACGGGAAAATACTTTCCCTTGGATAGCCCTTACGCAGGAGGACTTTTGCGACACCTCCTACGACACATTCTCTGCCCCCCCACTAGGCTCGTCTCTCACCGTAAAACCAACAAGCGCCGCTGAAGGAAGAAATTTCGCGACTGTCATTTTTCAAAGCGCACAGAGCAAGATGATGGCCGTCACATACTGTAATTGTCGTGTACCGACATACCTTTTTCTACGACATATTCTCCATGGACATAAATGTGGTGGCAGCGATTACAAGGTAAACCGAAAGCGAGCTTGAATACACAATTAGGCACCAAGATGGACATAAAGAATCTGTTCATGATCAATGGGCATTTCCTTGGACTTCGTCGCCTTCCGCGGTGCGCGCGCTACATGAGCATAATCTAGATAGCCTAAATCGTCAAATTGGCTTGATAAAACACCGTCTTGTTCGTCTCACTGCCACCCACAGACTACATCGTCCCGATAGCAGAATGGAATCTAGGTTCGCCATCCCATGGCAAGCAAGTTATACTTGCCCAATTGGTCTGTGACTCTGAAATACAAAACACCTTTCCTTTAACGCGCGTGAATGTTACGAGGACTTGCTGACCCGTATTTTCCAGTTAATCGCTGATAGTGGAGAGTTTCATTGAACCAGCGGCTTGTGCTCGACCAGTGGCGATAAAATATTTTCACCGAGGTCTGAGATTCGTCGGACTCGACTGTCGAGCACGAACGAGGGCACTCAAGGTGGTGATGAAAGATGAGATATACAGGCCTGAAACATTCTCTTGGCCCGGTCGACACGGGTTAGCAGCGTCCAGTGGTAAACGAAAGGATTCACTCGTAAGACACCACCAAGCGTGAGGCCCACACGGGTCATTTGAAGAGCACCGGTGACAGGAGAAACCAGAGTTCCCGTAGGAATCTCATCAAACTTTGTTCAGGTTCTTTGTCCATCGGTAAAAGTGACAGACCTAAGGGACGCACGGAGCCTCGGTTACAAGTACTGCCCACATCTCTTTTTCCAGCCAATAGCAGGATGTAAACAAGATACTTGTCAGCAAGCAGAATGAGTGAGCCACAACTGTATATGCTGGCATTCACGATGGTGGCAGGTCCGCTACCGGCAGTATGTTGGAGACCAAGGAACTACGGGAAGAGGGAACTAAAAGAGGCTAGGCAACTTGCGGACCTGTTTGCAATGGTACACCAGGACAGCAGACAGGTTCATGCTGGTCTAGACCGGGGGCTTTGTGAACGCCTGTAGTCGAACAAGTGAACTCGTCTTTTTCTTCTGAAACTGATGCGATGACTTTGTGAATTAAGGAATGGGGACGGGTGAGCTGACTCCAGAAAACTGCACGGTCCTGTTCAAGAAGCTCGATTGTGTTGGTTGCGAGGACATGCAAAGAACGTATCTACTGCGAGCGACAAGGATAGTGATTTGAAGATGGTTCTGAGGTAATGATGGAAGAGCGGTGAGATTTTCGATGAGGAGTTGAAGAGCGTTTCATACGCAGCGGGCGCCGTGGGGTGGTGAAATCCCTCTACTTTCTTAACCCGGGCGACGCCCCGTACGTATCAAACAAGGAGACTGTGCGGCACATATTCAAGTTCCCATATAGAGACTGAACAGCCCTTCACTGCCCGCCGTCCGAACAACATGTATAAACCGACCATAAGGACATCTGGCAAGGCCTTGCAAAGGCATTGACTAATTTGAGCACTTTGGCATGAAAAGTGAGAGTGTTACTCGATGACCTCGTCGAGATGTTTGACTCGCCCAAGCCTCCCATCGAGAGCGGAGGATACTTGCGACGTAATTCAAAGGCATGAAGAATCTGGGTGCCCTGGTAGAGAGCGAGAATGCCTCTTGGACGAGAATGGTGGCTCGTTCCTCCGAGCCGCTTGTGCTAAATGAGGAGATACACCGTCAAAACTGTGAACCGATAGATAGGGTGCGGGGGCGACGTGCCGGTACTTCCCGTCGGAGCTCAACGGCTATCGTGACATCATCGATTCCTGAACACGCATGCGTGCACCGAATGTAGAGACGCTCTGCAGGTTGGGTCTTGGGTAAAGCGTGGCGCTTCGTGACCGAGGCTGATGTCGCCATTAATATCAGTACACTCTTCTCTCCAAGGCACCAGATAGTGATTATTCAACTGTGAAGGCGCATCGCGCTGCTGCTTGTCATGTCAAGGGATGGAATCAAGTACATGGGCGCAACCAACTAAACAAGGTTAAGGACGGTGGTTTAGAAAGAAGGTAGGACGCTGCACCTGTAGAGAGATTGACCTCCAATTCAGGGTGGAGGGACTATGCATACTGTCGGGCCTCGATGAATCCTTTCCTATAGTTCAGTGAAATTACAGCGTGAATCAAAGAATTTGAGATGGCCTTGTGTGTCGTCCAAAACGTCTTGACAATAGGTTACCTCAAGCCACGAAACTTCGTTGGCAAATAAAAAAAAACTGTGGAGCAGGGCGTGTACAAGAAAAAAAATGACACTGACATCTTCCTACTACCATTGCAATTCCACCACGATAGTGTCTGGGCTCTTGGGCCCTCAGGAGCGTCACGCATGCACGCAGTTTCCACAGAGAACTACAAAGACGGGTACGCGTGGACACACTCAAGGTTGGAACCGCCGCTGCACGCATCTAGCACCACGAGGGACTGATGATGGATTCCCGAGTTCTTGGACCGCTTATTCTATCTGGCTAGGACGGCCGTTTCTGGACGCACAACCAGAGAACATAGCGATTGTACGAGGATACGAAACGCGTGTGCTAGGTGGAGTTCGTGAATACATTCTTCCTTCTACCATTCTAGCACCTAGGCAGGTATGCTCCGGCAGGACGGAGAACAGTGAGCATGTGAAGCAATGACACGGAAATACTGATGAGAAGATAATCAGGACTTTCTTCGAGGAACATTCAACAAGGGGACGCGGAGGGAATACGAGATGAAGCAATGGTAAATGAGGCAAAGGAGCCTCAAATTCAAAGTTGAAACAATAATAAATCGGCGTCGTCAAACCAAAAAAAAAGACTGAAATCTGTTGCGAAGATTGCATATATGCAGTATTGTTCCTCCCTGATGGCGAGCACATCGTGGGCGGTGGCGAGGACAAGATTCGATACTGGCGCGTGGAATGGCAGCGAGGCGAGGACTCCAGTGTTAGATGCGGGAAATGTCGATGCAATTTGGAGAGTTGCGGTCTCACAGGATGGCAAGTGGATCGTCGTTGGAACAGGGAATGGCTAAGTGATGGTACTGGATGCAAAGAGTCGCGAAAAGGTAACCAAGTTTAAAACATACGAGGGTGTGGTGCTCGCGCTGGACATTTCACCGGATGCGACGACAATCGCGACTGGGTTCCAGGGAACTGTCCATGTCTGGTCACGCTCGACTGGCGAAAAGCTACTCGAATTCAAAAAAGACCATACCATTTTCACGGTCGGGTTTTCGCTGCTAGCTCCGTGTATGGTGATGAGAACTCACTTGGTGTCTATAACAGTCAAGATGGCCGCCTCCTCGCCAACTTTTCAATTGGTTGTATGTCTGTTGCCTGGACCAATGACAACAAACAGCTCCTTGGCATTTCTTATGATGGCAACATGGACCATCTTGATGTCACCTCTGGGACGATCCTTTCTAAATTCATTATGGTATACTTCTATGCACCAACAAATTGGCTCCCTCATTCACCATTGTCATCATATTTCTTCCATTGCAATCTCAGAAAATGATGACCTTGTTACTGCTGAAGATGAGAACATCACATTGTGGAACCTACAGGATACACTTTCTCCCCCCTACATCATAAGTGGATGCACCTCAAGGATTGGATGACAGCCTCGTAAATCCTGAGCGGGAAGCACCGCAAGTCAATATACTAAAGCAAAAAAAATCGTCTCAGGCAGCCGATCAGTACAGCGGATGGTATGCATATTGCCGCCTGTGTTCTGTTTTTCTAACATCCATGTTTCAGGAGCTGGGATAGCGAACGACGCTACTCATTCATTGTGTGCAGGTCTTCGTATGGAGGAAAGCGGTTCCAGTGCGCTTATTCTCACTATCAACACGACTTCCATGACATACTTTCTGTCACGATTCTCGGTCACCCATATTCGTCAGGAGATCTTGAGAAAATCATTCAACAACTTCGTGTCAAACTTGACAATTCTCAACAGACTATTCGTGCTTGCCAACAAAAACTCCAGTGTGAAATGTTGTATACGGACGGTCACGTCGTCGACGCTTCAAAGCTTTTTCTCGAGCATACCAAGTGGGTACCCGACGAGTTGAAAGCAGACACCATCATCATGGACTGGCTTTCCAGCGAGTTTCGTCATCCCAGTGTGGTATCTTGTCTTCAACTAGTACTCTCAGAACTTACGAACAAATGCGTCGTTGCGCTGGAAACAATCGGCGACGAAGCATCAGTGACGAAGAAATACGAAGGAGCGCTCGATACTTACACTATCACACTCTCCCTCCATCAACTCCAGACAGTCTACTAGCAACCAAATGGGCAGGCGTACTGTTGCATGGTTCGGCAAACAAGGCACTGGAAGGTTCCAACGTGGTGTATTCGCTACGTTAATAAAAACATTGTTTTTCACACAGTTCAACTTTCCGAAACCCCTCATTCACCGCGCGATGCGCGGTGCCCTCGGGGATGCTGGTTTCGAATGGGACCATCCTAATTAGGACATCGTCTTCTTCCTCTACTTGCGACCGTGCCTCTCGACCTATTGGTGCGTCATTGGTTCGAAAAGTATAATCCCATCCCTGCACACCAGAACAGAGTTGAAGGGTGGTATGGAGGTGCTCATCGGGGAAAGTGGGTTAGCAGGTTCATCTTCAGGAAGTGTCATTTGGTGACAGGGATCTTGCTGCACGTCGAAGGGACTACAACGAAGAAGCCAGACCAGAGGCCAAAGGCCCCCAGATAGATAAAATACCAAGACTAAGGTACGACAAAGCGGAGTACCTAGTCTATATACTTACTACTGTACAGTTGCTGACTAACAGCTATATAGTTAATACAACCTTGGCACAAGGCTAAAGCATGTCTATGACATATGATGACATCATGATGACGTAGAACTGATGTCATGCTATGATCGTGTCTAGACTCGCCTCACCACCTATAGCTGGTCTAGAATACACACGTGTCCGGTGTCTGTACCGATGTACTAACATAAGGAAATGAAAAAGGAAAATAGTTCATAATACATGAAAGTTCCTTTCATTTGGTAAACACGGAGATAAAGGCGATTGGGTTTCTCAGTTCTTTGATATCACTACTGTATGTTGTTGCTTCGGTCTGGATAGTAAATATTGGAACTAATGGAGTTCCAATCGGTAGCAGGGCAATGGGAATGCAGAGAGATCAGTGGGAGACTCACTGATGCTAGAGGCTTGAATCAAGGTAGAGAGTTTTACGTGTGAATTAGGGAGCTATTGGCTCAACCTGAGAGTTCAGAGTTATAGACTTATTTCTCTATAGATTGGGCGACAATTCCAGTCTTAAATACTACAAGATATGTTTGTATCTGTAACTGTCTCCTACTAACTATAGTAAGGAAAAAGAAGACCATAGAAGGTCTAAGAACTGTGATGTATAAGCACAGTAACAATAGAGCCAATAGCATAAAGAACTCTTATCTTAACCAATAGCTAAAAGAG
>JBBPKO010000386.1:3661-25255 GCA_038089295.1 Xerocomus amazonicus
AACAGCAATTTTCCCTGATATGTTTTGTGTGGTTGGCTAGGGAAAGGGTGATGGTATCTATGTCCATTGCGTTTGGGTCCCTTCGATGAGCTGCTAAGGTTCCTCCTTGATGGAGGTCAGCAATGTGTTGTTGTTGGGTGTGAAACTTGGTGGCATCAGTTACCCACCCATTGAGGGTGTCAGGAACGGTGGCAGAGGAGAGGATCATCTGGGAGAGACGAGGGTCTAACCCTCGAGCGAAGGCATCAATGAGGGTGTTCTGGTCAGTCACTCCTGACCATGTAGCGTGCAACTGAAAATCAGCAATATAGTTCTGAAAACCATCCTTCTCTTGGAGGTTTTGTATGGTATCCTGCATCTTTCTTCAGGCCATGTCTTTGTAATTGAATGGATAGAACATTTTGCGGAAGTCATCCATCATATTCTCATATGTCTTCTGCCTGGCAGGGAATGCTGCATCGCCAAGTTGGCAGTACCACTTTTTGACGAAGGCCTGTCCTTGGCCTTTGGTCATCTTGCTCAATGCTACAAGCATCTTCTTTCCATTCGTATTGTAGACGTCCAGATTCAATGTGAAGAAGGCCATCATGGCCATTCTCCAGTGTGGTGCATCTTGCAAGTCACTAGAGAAGTCACCAGGTAGACCAGCCTTCAGTTCAGTAGGACATGCAGCAGCAGGGAGTTCAAGAGCTTCTTCCATAGGGGGTAATGGGGGAAGGGGGAGAGGTGGTGGTGGTACAGAAAGTGGGGTGATTTCAAGAGGGGAGATCTCTTCTTCGGTGGGAAGAGGATTGTCTTTGTGAATGGGGGAGGGTGAAAGGTAGGGAGAGGAGTGAGAGTGAGTAGCAGAACTGTCATCGTCACTACTCAATGAAGAGGGGTGGAATGTGGGTGGAATGCTGGCATTTGATAACTTCCAGCGAGGAAGAAGCTAGTTCTTTTGTTATGCTTCGAGTACCTTTAGGACAAGAGTCAAAAAGATACTACTCAAGGCTTTGAGGTGAAGTCTCTTAGCGATGAAGACAAGACTAGAACGACATGGTATTGCATAGAACTAGCTTAGGGATATGGTTACATGTGCTTGGGTATTTATACTACTCTCCATGGAGCATGGACCATCCTATCATAAGTGTTATCTAAGGAAATCAGTGGGGTGATAACGATCTGTTGAGGGAATGGGGAGGTAGTAATTGTTACGAGGCTACTTCCTTGAGACAGAAAGACGTCAACATTGATCGTCTTGGATATGACTTATCTATATCCTGGGATTAGAGGCCTTCAGATGGTGTATTCCAAAGGGGATCTCAGAGAATGGGTTCCGGGATGGAGGTCGTAGACGACAGGATCCAAGGGAACAATAAAGGAAGATAGTATTGAGCTAGGTTCCTAAGCCTAGCCCTGTAAAGGTGGTTTAACCATGTAACAGTGAGAATACAGATGAGGGACATTCCCCTCATGTATGTATGTACTTATACTATAGGTAATGGTGCACAGACCATGCTATGTATATACATATATGGTAATAGTCCATAACCCTGGGTCAAGGGTTGTACGGGAACAGGCATCCGTAAGAAGAGAAGTACATGGAAGAAGAGAAGAGAAGCACGTTCACAGCAGAGAAGCGTAGAAGCTGCTATGGAGAAGAGAAGCATGTGGGAGAAGTAACAGAAATGGCCCATGGTGGAATAGGGCAAAGGGTATTGCCAGGGCGAAGGGTAATACTGAAATGAGATCAGAAAACCACAGAGATGGAACTGTGGTAGAACAACAGTAACGGATGAAACACCAACACTCAAGTGAATACTGGGGCAAGGATAGTGGGGGGTAGTCACACACTTGTACTGGCCTGGTTTTTAGATCCCAGATAATGCCCAAGTGAACAAGACTGGGGATTCCAGTCGTTGTGCACCTAGTATTTATATTACAGCTATCTACGCACAGACCATGCTATGCTACATTAATTAAGGTTCAAATCAACAAGAGGGACTAACGCTATTGGCTACTAACTACGGAACGATAAGAGTTATATCAGCCATTGGCTGGGAACAATAGAGCATTAGTCAGCGAAAGATAAGAGGGACTAATGCTATTGGTTAGAATGTGATAGAACAAATGATGTCATAGTGACGTCATTGGGTCTAGACCTGATCACATGACTTGCTGAGTCATGGGTCTGGACCAGATTACCTAATCGGTCATGTGACGTGTCACGTGACCATGAAGAGTGGAAGTCTGAATAAGCGAAAGTCACGTGACCTGAAAAGTAAAGATAAAATACTGGAAAAATCGATAGAAAATACTAGGAAAATAGGAGGTTTCATAACAAATACTACAATAGGATATGGGGCAAGGGCTTACCGGTCTGGGATGTGGAACACGAGGCACACAATGGGGGTAAAGCATAGAGGTCCTGCTGTAAGGACTGCCAAGTGGATAAGGGGAACAGCCAGGAGGGTATAAGCGACTACCAGCAGGGTGGAGTGTATAAAGGATAGAGTGAAGACGATGAACGTTAGACGATAAATCGTACTGAGAATGACCACTCGGTGTAATGCTAAGGAAAAACATAACATTAGCTCTGTCTTTAGATTTCGAGCACCAGCTTGAAAAACCCTAAAAGAAAACCAAAATAAACCCTAGAGGGATTCGTCCAGAGGAAGGGAAAGGAGGTCCAAGACCTCAACTTTGTCAATAAAGTCTTCGTCAAGAGTGCGGAAGGAAAGAGACAGTGTGGAGGGGGAAGGAATATCAACCATCGATAGATGATGGAGGATGAGGATGTCACGGGCCAGAGAGGAGGTCTCAGAGCGAGGAACAAGAGATGGTCGCCATGCACAAGGTGATACGGTCCAGTGAGGTCACTTGAGAATGTGACAATCAAAGGGAGGACAGAAGTGATCCATCCATATACCCTCAAGCACAAGGGGGGAACAGGCCCAAAATATTTGAAGGCAGCAGAGACAGCTGCAAACACACCAGATCATGCCACAGTGATGGACTTTATTCATTGGGGAGAAGAATTCATAGGGGTTCAGGTTAGAGAGGGGGATATGTGCTGGGATGTCGATGAGACGTGGTTGAAGGTGCTGGTTAAGAAAAGCCATTCAAGCGTCAAGGGTGGAGTCAGTGGGGAAATACATGAAGACTGAGACTGACAAACATGTAGGGCAAGACTTTTTATATGTCAGCACCAAAGAAGAATAAAGAAGGCAACCAGTGCCTATACAGAAGAAGTCAATGTGGCGTTCCGGGGGAGAGAGGATGGGGTTCTTGAGAGAAGTCCACTTTGTCAGGGCAGAAGGCGGGTATCCTGCGGATCAGGAGTGCCATGCTTCTATCAGCAGAAGCTGTCAATACGGGGGAAGAAGAAAGGTCGGGATGTAGAAGCTGGAAGAGGGGATTCCAGGGTAGAGGCAATTGTCAGGCCATACCTCAAGGCCAGGAGGGAGGAGAGAGGGAGCAGTTTAACTTCGTGCAGGAAGACTAACCAGAGGATTTAGACAAGATGGGTTTGCCAGACCCAGGACGAACGAGAGAGGAGAAGAGGGGAGGAGGAGTAGAGCGAAGGGTGCCAACCTTGCTCAACCTCCAACGAGAGATCTGTGGGCTAACCATACCCACACGAGCAGTTAAGCCCGAGACAGTTTAACGACCTACCTAGGTTTTATGGTTATTTAATTTTGAATTATAACTGCTCACTTCTAACATGTGAATGGGGGTATGGGGAACTCCAACCTGGGAGTGACAGTTTAATGACATGACGGTCATTCCATGACAAGAGGGGAGAGAATGCAGTTTAACGTCATGCCAGACGTTTGTTAGAGGGGAAATGGACACCTAGTTTAATGTCATTGTGGATATGCCACAACCAAGGAGGAAGGAGACCTAGTTTAACATCATTGCGGACATATGGTTTTCTTCATTTTCCTTCTTTTTATAGGACTATTAGCAGTTTTATGCCATGCTGAGGGCTATAGAACTGGACACAGAGGAAGGGAAGCTAGTTTAATGTCATCTCGGACATATTCTAGGAATACACATTCTGAAAGAATAAGATACAAAGGGAGAAGACAAGGAAGAAAATGGGGGGAGTGGCGGGTCGTCAGGAAGCAGACAAATTTACCTCCCAGACAAGACCGGAGGCACCGACGACGGAGACAACTCAAAGACAGTTCAGAGCAGAGCGGCAGAAAAAAGAGGAGGAGACAACTCTGGAAGAGAAAAGTGGAGGGGGCCCATCATCCAAGATGGCAGAGGAGAGGAAGGGGAGAGGACCACGGGAGATGGCAATAGGGAAGGAGAAGAAGAAACAGGTGAGGGGGGTGAGGACTGCACCAAGTCAGTGAACCACAGGCTGGAGACACCCATCATGTGGCAAGGGAATGGAGAGGTCATGGGTAGAAGGCCAAGGATACAGAGAGGCTGAGGGGATGATGGGGGGGACAAGGAGAGAGAAGGGGAAGAGTACAGAATGGGGGATAAGGGAAGGGAAGAGAAAAACAGGAACACATGGTGGCGATCCTCCCGAGAGTGGAGGCAAAAGGCAAGATTGGCGAGATACCCGTCGAACATATCCGCCAGGAAGGAAGATGGTGGCACAGAGGAGAAGGGAAGGGGGCCAGAGAGGAATGCATCATTCTCAATGTTGTCAGCCCAAGAGAGATAAGGAGGAACAATGAGGTCCAACTGCGGAGACAGGCAGGACAGGACAGGGGAAGGACAGCTGGAGGCAGTTGGGGTGGCCATGACAGAGGAGGCAACTGATGAGGGAAGGGAAACGATGTGAGAAGAAAGAACTGGAGACCGCAAAGGAGCTAGTGGGGTGTCCAGTAAGGAAGGGGAGGGGGCGACGAGCAGAGAGTGGAGGGATGTAAGGCTGGCAGGGGCGAGGCGGGGACGACGAGGAACAGAGGCCCGAGGAAGAGAAGCCCAGAGGGCCCGGAAGCGGGTGAGCATTTGGAGGGAGAGGGGCATGCCCGAGGGGAGTGCGGCACCAAGGGTGGGCAGTTCGTTAGTAGGAATGGAAACGTTAATGAGCGGTCCAAGGTCGACTGCCCTGGCTACAAGAGGAGATGGAGGAGAGAGGACAAGGCCCCCAGCAACAAGGGGAGAAGACGGAAGGGACAGAGGAAGAATGGCATTGATCAGGGGAGACCCCACTGAAGAAGAAAGGGAGGAAGGAGAAGGGGGAGCAGGGAGAGGGATTGCATTGATATCCAGAGGATGGGCCAGCAGGGAGAGGGTGTTCTAGACAGCAACCTCCATGTAGTGCTTTAGTGCGGGTTTTGGAGGAAGAAAGGTTGCACACCAGAAGGGAGATGGCATGGCAAAGGCTGCTGGTGGCTTGGCCAAAGTAGAAGGAGAGAAGACAGGGACACCCATGGAAGCCCCTGCAGTTGGCAGGTGAGGGTACCAGTCATCAATAGCGAGGGGTGTCGGGGGGGAAGGTGAGATCCATGGGTGAACGATGGTATGACAGATATGGGCTATTTGTTCTCACGAAGGGTAGGGGGGTAGAGGTGTGCATCGTGTTGATGGTGGAAGAGTTGGATGACAAGGAAAGGAGGAGGGACGAAGGTCACGCATTCGTTGTTGCTCATGAAATATGGAAGTAGCAGAGCACCAGTTGGTGAGGGTAGTGGGCATGTTCGGCATAGAAAGAATCATTTGGGCAAGTTCTGGGTCTAGCCCTATGGTGAATGAATCTATAAGAGAGGAGTCATCTTGATCCTCAGATTGTGCAGCAAGGAGTTGAAATGAAGATGAGTAGACGGAGAAGCTGTCAGGCTTCGTCAAATTTTGTTGAAGACGTTAGAGTTTCCTTTGGGCTTCTTCCTTTGTGTTTAAAGGGAAAAACATTTTTTTAAAATCATCCTTGATGGTTTGATATAATTGTCTGCAATATTCTGCCCCTTTTTCTTGGATAAGCCAATACCATCATTTGGCGAAAGCAGGGCCTCTTCCTTTCGTCATTTTGTTAAGGAAAATGAGGCTTTTTGTAGTATCATCATATAACCCTTCATTTAGGGCAAAGTGACTGTCCATCTGGATAGGCCAAAGTGTCATGTTGTCGGTTAAGCCAGAAAAGTCATTGGGAAGAGCGGCCATCAATTCTTCATCATCATTGTTGTTGAGGGTTCTGGGACGGATGGGAGACTCTGGTCTTCCTTCTTCCATGGGAGATGGTAACAGAGTGAGGTCATTGTTTGTTGACGAACTGGAAGATGATGAATCCGATGCTTCCATCAGTTCTTGCGATAGGAGGAACATTGGTGAGTCTGGAGTAGTAGAGAGTTCTTGTGAAGGTCAGAATGGGGAAGGAAGGACGAGTGGTGGTGGTGGCAGTTCAAAATTGGATGGGGCGGTATATCTACTGGAGGTGACACTATATAATTCTGATACTCCAGGGGTCGTTGGTTGTCTAGCATAAGACGGTTCTATTGCAGCTAATTCTGGTATTTCTGCTGTACGTGTTTGTTGTTCTTGTTGCAATCGGTGGTACACTCGCTCGAGAGCAGAAGTTGTTGGGCGAGATATGCTCACTTCTTGGGAGGATGACAGAGCAGGAAGTTCTTCTCGTGGAGTTCCTATTTCCCTTCGTGGTAAGAAGTGAGTCCCGGGGGTTGTTGCACCAGAAGATGGGCGTGGGGATGAGTTCATTGACTGTGGTCGGTCATAAAGAGACAGTCAGGAGGTTCTAGTTCCGGGAATATATGGTCCTTCAGATGAGTGTGTGGGGAAGATGGGGCATTGTGACATTGTTGTGGGGGTAGGATGGGAGTGGTTGGTGGGTACAGGCTTAATAGTGCAGTACTGATGAGGATCTGTATTCTTTTGTTACAAGGCTACTTCCTTGAGACGGAAAGCTATCAACATTGATCGTCTTGGATACGACTTATCTATATCCTGGGATTGGAGGCCTTCAGATGGTGTATTCCAAAGGGGATCTCAGAAGATGGGTTTCAGGATGGAGGTCATAGATGACAGGATCCAAGGGAACAATAAAGGAAGATAGTATTGAGCTAGGTTCCTAGCCCTGTAAAGGTGGTTCAACTGTGTAACAGTGAGAATATGGATGAGGGACATTCCCCTCGTGTATGTACGTACTTATACTATAGGTAATGGTGCACAGACCATGCTATGTATATACGTATATGGTAATAGTCTATAACCCCGGGTCAAGGGTTGTATGAGAACAGGCATCCGTAAGAAGGGAAGTACATGGAAGAAGAGAAGAGAAGCATGTCCGCAGCAGAGAAGTGTAGAAGCTGCTGTGGAGAAGAGAAGCATGCGGGAGAAGTAACAGGAATGGCCCGTGGCAGAATAGGGCAAAGGGTATTGCCAGGGCGAAGGGTAATACTACAATAGGATGTGGGGCAAGAACTTACTGGTCCAGGATGTAGAACACAAGGCACACAATGGGGGTAAAGCATAGAGGTCCTGCCATAAGGACTGCCAAGCGGATAAGGGGAACGGCCAGGAGGGTATAAGCAACTACCAGCGGAGTGGGGCATATGAAGGATAGGGTGAAGACAATGAACGTTAGACAATAAATCATACCAAGAATGACCACTCGGTGTAATGCTAAGGAAAAACGTAACAGTAATCAAGTGGGGATCAGATAAGGGGGATGAGGCAAGATAAATGATCTGCCTGAAAGGGAATAGCGTTCATTGGGCAAAAAGAGGAACATACAGTATCAGAAAAGAATCAGAGGGGAACAGAGAGGATGGCAACAAGGAAAATGGGAAAAGTAGAAAGTTCGTAACAAAAGGTCCGCCTTTAGAACTAAGCCACCTGGCTTAGTACTTACCAACCCATGACTCATCCCATTCCTCGCTTTCCTCAGTCAGGAGAGGGGTAGGTTCATACAATTCATCATCAAGCATCTCACCCTGCCGGTAACACTCAACTGCTGGACAAGGGTTGCCCCAGTGAATGCCTTTGCATTCAGTACATTGTGGAGAGTGGGACATGGGGCCATTCTGTGGATGCAATGACAGAAGGAGCAGAGAGTGCTGCAGGGAGCAGTCCCATGGAATAGATGACAGGTGGGGCATACAGCGCTGGGGCAATTGGAGAGAGAGTGGCCGGGTGCTCGATGAGTGCAACTGGGGCACACATAGTTCTGACAATGGATACCTAAGTGAGAATCATATGTTCCACACCATCTACAAAAGGACTCCCATCCATCAGCCAGGGGGTTGAGAGGGAGAAAGAGAGAGCTCCCCACATCAATGTTGATGGGGTTGGTAGACATGCCAGACGGCTCGGAAGGGGTAGCCGACACTGTTCTCCAGATGACTGAGGAGAGGAGACCGAAAGACAGGACTGTCCTTCATTGTCGTCATCGAGGTAAGGAGTTGGTGGAGGAAGGACAGCATGGTGGCAGGGATGGCATTTCTTCTGGGATGGGTAGAAGGCCTGGAGGGGAGTCATTTGGAGTAGTGGGTGGAGTAGAGGGCGAAGGTGCTGGTCAGTACAATGGTGGGGGACTAGAGGAGGAAGGTCGAGGAGATGGGGGTGGGTTGCCACTGTCAGCAAGGTAAGTAGCTAGCACATGTAGGTGAAGGGTACAAATAAGCAGCAGCATGATCTGTGCCATGGAATCATATGGCAAGGTGTCTAATACATTCTCTAGACAGAGATGGTAGAGCAGATCCAGAGTCTGGATTCTTGCTTGTGCTATATAGATGCTGCCTTCGGCAGCAAGGACAAAGAGGTGGTCATGAGGAGTCGCAGCGTTAAGTAACAAACAGAGGGTTGAATATGTCAAGTAAAGCATACATCCTTCGATGAGTGCTTCAGAGGCGAGGGGGTTGGTGGTGATCTCGAGGAGGAGGGGGGTGCTTTACAGGATGGCAGCATACAGAAGATGGTGAGGGAATTTTGGGAGACGGTTGGTGTGGATGGGGAAGTTGTCAGGGATGGGAAGGGTGGTAGGGGAGTTGGATTCGGCGAAGTTGTTGCGAATAGCGGACATGTTACAAGGAGTTAGCATTCCCCTACAATGAATGTCATCGTTTATATGCGAGAAGAATGGTCTATGCGCTGGATAAGTTTTGCTCTGGTTCCCATGTATTTTCAGCATGAGAATACCCCTTCCACTTGATAAGGTATTTCCATCAGTTCTTTTCTCCTTGATGCCGTATGATATGCTCTATCTCCCATTGTTCCTCTTCATCAATAATCTCCACTGGAGGTTGAAGTGTCGGAGTACCAAATTCGGGGGTGCTGTGGAATGTGGAAAGAAGGGAAGCATGGAAGACATTATGGACTTTCCACATCAGAGGAAGCTTTAACCAGTATGCCACAGGGGAGAGAACCTGAGTGATGACAAACCAAAGGGGGTTGAGCTTTTTCCATGGGGTGCTGTGGTGGAGATTGGTGGCCTTTAGCCATACCTTATCTCCCACTTTCCAGAGGTGGAACTTGCTATGGATTCATGCACACATCAGCTGCTGAGAGAGTTCGTGAGCGGCAGAAGCTTCTTGATATGCTTTATCTAAGTCGTTTAGTCAATCAGTCTGTGTAGGGAGAAACGTTCGTCTGAGAGCCAGATATGCACAGAGTTCGTATCCCAAGAGGAGAGAGAAGGGGGAGCACTTTGTAGAGGAATGGACGGATGAATTGTGATGGAATTGGGCAAAGGGAAGGAAGTCTGGCCAGGTCATTGGTTCGTTGCTGCAAAAGAGGCATAAGTATGTTTCTAGTTCCTGGTTGACTCATTCAGTTTGTCCGTCAGTCTGAGGATGATAGGTGGAAGACAGTGTGACATCATATTTGAGTAGACGAGCCAACTCGCATGTGAAGGCAGAGGCAAATTGTGGGCCCCGATCAGAGATGAGTTGGTCATGAAGGCCAAAGTGAGGGAAGACATGATTGAAACGAGATCAGAAAACCACAGAGACAGAACTGTGGTAGAACGACAGTGACGGATAAAACACCAACACTCAAGTGAATGCTGGGGCAAGGATAAATGGCATAGTCACACACTTGTACTGGCCTGGTTTTTAGATCCCAGATAATGCCCAAGTGAACAAGACTGGGGATTCCAGTTGTTGCACACCCAGTATTTATATTACAGCTATCTACGCACAGACCATGCTATGCTACATTAATTAAGGTTCAAATCAACAAGAGAGGTAAATGCTACTGGCTACTAACTATAGTTCGATAAGAGTCTATTCAGCCATTGGCTGGAAACAATAGAGCATCAGTCAGCGAAAGATAAGAGGGACTAATGCTACTGGTTAGAATGTGATAGAACAAATGATGTCATAGTGACGTCATTGGGTCTAGAACGGATCACATGACTTGCTGAGTCATGGGTCTGGACCAGATTACCTAATTGGTCATGTGACATGTCACGTGACTATGAAGAGTGGAAGTCTGAATAAGCGAAAGTCACGTGACCTGAAAAGTACAGATAAAATACTAGAAAAATTGGGGAAAATCATAGAATAATAGGAGGTTTCATAACAATGATGGAAAAAGAGGGTAGTGACCTCGGCAGCATCAATCGATTTAGAACATGGGATGAAAAGTACCCTCTTAGTAAGCCCATGGTCGACCATGACCATGACTACATCTAAGGAGCCGACAGGAGGAAGACCAGTGATAAGATCAACAGAGAGCTGCTGAAACAGGCAGGTCGAGGAGGAGGAGAGGGGGGAAAGAGGAGGGAGGATCAGGGAAGTGAGAGGTTTAGAGGATTGGCAAAGCAGACAGCTTGCGATGAAGGAACAAACGAAAGTCGACATACCGGGCCACCAATAATCACATTGGAGGAGGGCAAGAGTACAGAATTGACCCCAATGGCTGCCAGCCAGGGAGGAATGAATGGAGGAGACAAGATCACGACAGGAAGAAGGAGGGACGTAAAGATGGGAGCGGAAATAGAGGAGGCTGTCCGAGAAGGACCAGTCACGAAAAGAGGAATGGAGAAAAAGAGGAGAACTGTCATGCATGTGTTCAAAAGCGGAGAGGACCAGGGGATTGGTGGGGGAGGAGAGAGCGATCTTGTCATGGAGGGCAGTGTCAATGAGATTGATGAAGAGGTCAGGAGGCAAGAGGGTTATGTCTGCATTGTTGGTGGAGGCGTCAGTGGAGGAGGAGCAAGAAAGGGCATCTGCAGGTCCCATTGCAGACCCCAGTTGAATGGAAAAATGAAGATTGAAGTCTTGAAGAAACAACATCCAGCGAGCTTGATGACGGGAGAGTCGATGGGGTTGCTTAAAGTAGGAAAGGTTCTTATGATCTATGTAGATCTTCACTGGAAGGCCAGTTCTACGAAGGTAGTGTTTCCATTCTGCAAGGGCATGAATGACTGCAAGGAGCTCCCAATCGTAGATATCATAGTTGCATTCAGCCGGAGAGAGCATATGGGAGAGATAAGCACAAGGGTGGAGGTCCCTGTTTATGTCCTTCTGCATGAGGACCCCTCTGGTGGTGAGCAGAGAGGCATCAGTCATGATGAAGAAGGGAGCAGTAAGGTTGGGGAGGAGGAGAACGGGAGATGTGGTAAAGAGGCATTTCAACATGTTGAAAGCATGTTGGCATTGGGGGGTCCATAGCCAAGGGTGGGAGACACGGGTGAGAGAGTAGAGAGGAGTGGCAAATTGGGAGAAACTGGGAATGAACTTGTGGTAAAAGTTGCAGAATCCAAGGAATGATTGGACTCCTTTTACTGTTGTAGGAGGGGACCATTCTATGATGGCAGTAATCTTAACAGGGTCCATTCCCACCGAGTTGTGTGTAATGACCAGCCCCAGGTATTCGACCATTGAAGTGTCGAAGGTACACTTTGTCAGTTTGAGGAAGAGAGAGTGTTCCCGTAACTGGTCAAGGATAAGACGGGTGCGAAGGTGATGGATCTCTAATTCAGTGGAATGGATCAGGATGTCGTCCATGTAAATGACAAGCCACCCTTGAGCCAGATAGTTGTGAAAGAGGTGATTCATTAACATCTGGAAAGTGGCAGGGGAATTACATAGGCCAAAGAACATAACAGTCGGTTTGAACAGACCGAAGGGGGTGATGAAGGCAGCTTTCCATTGATCTTCTGGCTTGATGAGCACATTGTTATACCCCCACCAGATGTCCATTTTCATGAAGATCCGCGACCCATGGAGCTTATCAATAAGATTGGGAATGAGAGGAAGAGGATAAGCATTCTTGATTGTATGTTCATTTAGATATCTATAGTCCTGGCAAGGCCATAAATCGCCAGTTTTCTTGGGGACAAAGAAGAAAGGGGATGCTTGTGGTGACTGGGAAGAAATTATCTGACCTATACAGAGATTCTCATCGAGAAATGCTTGACATGCTATCATTTCCTGTGGGTTGAGCTGATATGTCTTCACTACTTGTGGGACAAAATCAGAAGAAAGAGATATAGAATGATCAAAGGAGCAAGATGGGGGTAAGATCCCTTCTGTCAGTTCGGAGAAGACATCATGGTAGTTCAGAGAAGACATCATGGTAGTTCAGAGAAGACATCATGGTAGTCCACTATGAACAGGGGGAGAGTTTGTTTCTTTTTGTCGCTTTGTTGAGCGAGCTCCATGGCGATAGTCATTTTAGCAATTGCTTTGTCTTTTCATTTCTTCAACCCATTTCAGTGGGCAAGTTGTCGAGTAATTTTGGTGTTAGGGGAGGCAGAAAGGAATTGGAGTGCCAAGGGGGGTTCATCAACATCTTGAGATGGGAGTTGGATAGTATTTGTTCCCCAGTCAATGATGGAGTTCATTCGTTGTAGCCAGGGGAATCCCAAAATAATCTGTTCTTTTCCAATGTTTGTTACATAGAGTTCCTCTGTCCAGGTGACATCCTGGAACATTAACCGAATTTGGGCTTTCCAATGGATACTTCCTTCCCCATTCTTTGTTCTGTCCACGTTATTGACATGAAGACGAGGGAGAAGTGGCAAGAGAGGGAGGTGAAGTCAGTGAGCATATTTCTCGTCAATGAAGTTTCCTGAGGTGCCACTGTCCACC
This sequence comes from Xerocomus amazonicus, assembly GCA_038089295.1. NCBI lineage: Eukaryota > Fungi > Basidiomycota > Agaricomycetes > Boletales > Boletaceae > Xerocomus > Xerocomus amazonicus. Next base: position 16,660 of record JBBPKO010000386.1, read on the forward strand.
AGGGCTAGGAGGTCGACTGTCTTTTTCACAGCAGAGAAGGAGAGGGGGATTCACATAACATTTTCATCGTTCTTACTAGTGTACATTGCTGCTACTTCAGAGGAAGGAGGAGAAGACATTGACTGATCTTTCCTCCTCTTTAAAAACCCTGGATGGTTGCACAGGCCACATCCATTGCCTGGGGATCTTCCTGTTCCCCTTCATACATTGCCTTCAGGGCCATTTGAATATTCATCGGAGTATTCCCTTTCTCAATAAGGAAAGAGACATAGTCGGTAAGATCGGTGGTTGCCATTCGTTTGATTGGTTGGTGCAGAGTTGGAGATTGGGGTAAGGGATGGGAGAAGGGTGCGGGCATGGGGAAGGTACGGAGGCGAGAGGACAAAGGTCCTCCTGAGGGACAGGAGGGGAAAGGGTTTCATGTTTCTCCTTGATGTTTCCTGGTCCAACACCCAATCTTATAGCACAGGAAGCAATGGTTTTCCCTAATGTGCTTAGCGTGGTTGGCCGGGGAGAGAGTGATAGCATCGACCTCCATCACATTTGGATCTCTTCAGTGGACTGCCAAACTTCCTCCCTGATGAAGGTTGGCGATGCATTGCTGTTGAGCATGAAACTTAGAGGCATCAGTTACCCAACCTTCGAGGGTGTCTGGGACTGTGGCAGAAGAGAGGACCATTTGGGAGAGACGAGGATCTAACCCTCGAGTGAAAGCATTGATAAGAGTGTTTTGGTCAGTCACTCCTAACCGTGTGGCATGTAGTTGAAAATCGGCTATATAGTTCTGAAAACCGTCCTTCTCTCAGAGGTTTTGTACCATATCCTGCATTTTTCTTCAGGCCATATCCTTATAGTTGAATGGGTAAAACATCTTGCAGAAGTCATCCATCATGTTCTCATATGTCTTCTGCCCAGCAGGGAATGTTGCATCGCCAAGCTGGCAATACCATTTTTCAGTGAAGGCCTGTCCTCGGCTTTTGGTCATCTTACTTAATGCTACAAGCATCTTCTTTCCATTTGTATCATAGACGTCGGGGTTCAGCATGAAAAAGGCCATCATGGCCTTTCCCCAATGTAGCGCATCTTGTGAATTGCCAGAGAAATCTCCGGGCAAGCTGGCTTTCAGTTCAGTAGGGCATGCGGTGGACAGAGGGAGGTCGAGGGCTTCTTCCATTGGAGGTAAAGGAGAGAGGGGAAGAGATGGTGGTGGTACAGGGAGTGGAGTGATTTCAAGGGGAGAGATCTCTTCCTCAGTGGGAAGGGGGTCATCCTCATGAATGGGGGAGGGTGAAAGGTAAGGGAAGGAATGAGAATGAGTAGCAGAACTGTCATCGTCGCTACTCGACAAAGGGGGTCGGAATGTGGGTGGAATGCTAGCGTTTGATAACTTCCAGCGAGGAAGAAGCTAGTTCTTTTATTATGCTTCAAGTATCTTTAAGACGAAGTCAAAAAGATACTACTCAAGACTTTGAGGTGAAGTCTCTTAGCGATGAGGACAAGACTAGAACGACATTGGATTGCATAGAACTAGCTTAGGGATATGGTTACATGCACTTGGGTATTTATACTACTCCCCATGGAGCATGGACCATCCTATTGTAAGTGTTATCTAAGGAAATCAGTGGGGTGATAATGATCTGTTGGGGGAATGGGGAGGTAGTAATTGAGTGGGGATCAGATAAGGGGGACGAGGTGAGATAAACAATCTGCCTGAAAGGGAATAGCATTCATTGGGCAAAAAGGGGAACATACGGTATCAGAAAAGAATCAGAGAGGAACAGAGAGGATGGCAACAAGGAAAATGGGAAAAGTAGAAAGTTCGTAACAACAGTTACATGTGCTAAGGTATTTATACTATCCCCCACAGTACACAGACCTTCCTGACTAAGCGTTATCAATGGAAATCAATGGGGGGTGATAATGATCCATGGGGGAATGGGGGAATAGCAATCAGCTGGGGATCTGATAGGGAAAACAAGTCGAGATAAGAGATCTGCCTAGGAAAGGAATAGTGTCTGTAGGATAGAAAGAGAAACATAAGGGTAATGCATGACAGGATAGAGAAAGAAGAAGGAAAATCATAACAGATGTGGGAATTAGTCAACTCACCAGCTGGTGCCAACATTGTCAGCTCAAAATGGGTGTTCCGTGCCAAGAAAGATGCCACCAGCAATATCGTATGTCACAAGGCATGCCTCATGGTACAGGGTTTCTCACAGGTCCTGGGAGTCAATTACTTCAACACATATGCGTCTGTCGCAAAGTTGGCATCAATCAGGACAGTCCTTGCCATAGCTGCTCGATTGGATCTAGAATTACATCAGATCGACATCAAGGGAGCGTATCTAAACAGTGAGCTATAGAATGAGGAATGCATCTTCATGCGACAGCCATCTGGCTATTCCAACCTGAAATACCTGAGCTGTGTCTGCTGCTTATGCAAGACGTTATATGGACTAAAGCAGAGTGGCAGGAGATAGTATCAGAAGTTAGTGGAGATCTTGGTGAAGGTTATGGGATTCAAGCAGTGTGAGGTTGATCAGGCAGTATTTTTGTGATGGAATGGCAAGCTCATCATCATTGTCATCGTACACATTGATGATTGCACAATCGCTACATCCAGCATTGCTTTAATTTTAGAGTTCAAGGCACAGATCCAGAAGCTAGTTGAGATCACCAATCTCAGCAAACTCCACTGGCTACTCGGCATCAAAGTCATGTATAATCGAGACAACCAGACCATCGTGCTATCGCAGCGTTCATACCTAGAGTCTATCCTACGCCATTTTAGCTTTGACAAACTCAAGCCTGTATCGACACCTATGGAGCCCCAAGTGAAGCTCTCATCTGCTCAGTCCCCGTCCACCAGTGCTGAACATGCCACCATGGTGCACATCCCTTATTGAGAAGCCATGAGATCACTAATGTATGCAGCACTAGGCACTCGGTGTTATGCTTTGAGTACCTTTAGGACAAAGTCAAAAAGATACTACTCAAGGCTTTGAGGATGAAGTCTCTTAGCAATGAGGACAAGACTAGAATGATGTAGGATTGCATAGAACTAGCTTAGAGATACGGTTACATGTGCTAAGGTATTTATACTACTCCCCATGGTGTACAGACCATCCTGACAAAGCATTATCTGTAGAAATCAATGGAGTGATAACGATCCAGTGGGGATGCGATGGTAATCTACTGGGGAATGGGGAGATAGCAATTGGTTGGGGATCAGATAAGGAAATGAGGCAAGATAAGAGATCTGCCTAGGAAAGGAATAGTGTCTGTTGAATATAAAGGGAAACATATGGGTGATTAGAGGAAATGAAGAGGAAAGGAGAAAACTCGTAATAGAAGGTCCACCTTTAGATGTGAGCCACCAGGCTTACACTTAATACTTAGCAGCCCAAACCTCATCCTGCTCGTCATGTTCCTTGGCCAGAATGGGAGCTGGGTTATACAACTCGTCATCGATCTCCTCACCGCAGCAATACCACTCCACAGCAGGGTAGGGGTTGCCCCATCAAGTATCGATGCACTCGGAACATTGCAGAGTGGGGCAAGGAGTCTTCCCATAGACCTGATGACAGAAAGAGCAGAGGGTGCTGCAGGGGGCAGTCCTATGAGAAAGGTGATATACAGGACATATGGTGCTAGGGCAATTAGGGAGGGAGTGGCCTGGTGCTCGATGGGTACAACTGGGACAGACGTAATTTTGACAGTGGATACTGAGGTGAGAGTTGTATTCTCTGCACCATCCACAGAAGGAGTCCCATTCATCAACAGGAGGGTTTAGAGGGAGGAATGGGGGACTGCCTTGGTCTTGCTCTGCAGGCACAGAGGGGGTGACAGAAGCAGGTTGATGGATGACTGAAGACGGGAGTCCAAACAACATAACTGTGTGGCATTGCCAACAATGGGGGAGAGAAGTGGTCAAGGAGGGACAACGAGGGGATAGGGATGGTGTTTCTTCAGAAATGGGGAGAAGGCCTGGAGGGGAGTCATTCAGTGAAGTGGGTGGGGTGGGTAGGGAGAAAGTTGGAGAGGGTGTAGGTCAGTATAGCGGAGGTGGACTTGGAGCAGTAGAACGAGGAGAGAAATGGGGGTTGCTTCCACCAGCGAGGTAGGTGGTCAGAGCATGTGGATGGAGAGTTCTAATAAGGGGTAGCATAATCTAGGAGATGGGTTCGTACAATAGGGTATCTATAACGTTGCCCAGGTGAAGGTGGTAAAGCAGGTCCAAAGTTTGGATCCATGCTTGTGCGATGCAAATACTGCCTTTGGCAGTGAGGACAAAGGGACAATCACAAGGGGTGGTGGCATTTAGTAGAAAACCAAGAGTGGAATAGGTGAGATAAAGCATACATCCCTCGATGAGAGCTTTGCTAGCAAGTGGGTGGTTGGTGATCTCCATAAGAAGAGGGGCGTTTTGTAAGACTGCAGTGTAGAGAAGACGACAGGGGAAGCAGGGAAGACAATTGGTATGAATAGGGAAGTCATCAGAGATGGGGAGAGTGGTCGAGGAGTTGGATTCACTGAAGTTGTTGCGAATAGCAGGCATAAGTGGAGGTAAGAGTAGTTAGGTGAAATCAGAGGGAGTGCCATTGTTTATAAGCAAGGAGGGTGGTCTGTGCCCCGGATAAGTTCCTTTCTGGTTTCCATGTATTCTCTGTGTGTGAATACCCCTTCCACTTGATCAGGTATTTTCGTCAGTTCTTTTCTCCTTTATGTCGTATGATATGCTCTATCTCCCATTGCTCTTCGTCATCAATAATCTCTGGTGGGGAGTGAAGTGTTGGAGTCCCAAACTCAGGAGTAATGTGGAAAGTAGAGAGAAGAGAAGCGTGGAAGACATCGTGAACCTTCCATGTCGAGGGAAGTTTTAGCTGATACACCACAGGGGAGATCACTTGAGTGATGACAAAGGGGCCTTCTCGTAGCAGGTTTAATTTCTTCCAGGGCATACTTCAGTAGAGATTAGTGGCTTTCAACCACACCTTGTCTCCCACTTTCCACAGGCGGAACTTGCTATGGATTCTGGCTTGCATCATCTGGCGTGACAGTTTATGTGCAGCAGATACTTCCTGTTGTGCCTTGTCCAGTGTATTTAATCAATCAGTCAAGACAGGAAGGAACTTCTTTCTGAGAGTCAGGTATGCCCGCAGTTCATAGCCCAAGAGAAGGGAAAAGGGGGAGCATTTGGTGGAGGAATGGACAGAGGAGTTATGATGGAATTGAGCAAAAGGAAGGAAATCAGGCCAAGTGGTGGGTTCATTGCTGCAGAAGAGGCATAAATACATCTCCAGTTCTTGGTTGACGCATTCAGTTTCACCATTGGTCTGGGGATGGTAAGCAGAAGATAGTGCGACATCATAGTGGAGTAAGCAGACCAATTCCCAAGCAAAGGCTGAGGCAAATTGTGGACCTCAGTCCGATATGAGTTGATTGTGAAGGCCAAAATGGGGGAAGATATGACGGAAAAAGAGGGCAGCAACTCTGGCAGCATCGATCAATTTAGAGCATGGGATGAAAATTACTCCCTTAGTAAGCCCATGGTTGACCATGACCAAGACAGCATCAAGGGGGCCAATGGGGGGGAGGCCAGTAATGAGGTCCATGGAGAGCTGTTGGAAGGGGCAGGTCACAGAGGAGGAGAGAGGGGAAAGAGGCAGGATGATCGGAGAGGTGAGCAGTTTGGATGACTGGCAAAGAGGACAGCCAGAGACGAAGGAGCAAATGAAGGTTGACATGCCAGGCCACCAATAATCACGCTGAAGAAGGGCAAGAGTGTGGAACTGACCACCATGACCCCCAGCCAGAGAAGAATGAACGTGTTACGCTTGCTTATCTCCCTATACTTGAAAGCAAGAGTTAACATTTAGATGACGTTAACAGATACACGCAAGTTTAGAGATCAACATATGGATGATGTTGATAGATGACCTTGAGGGACTTGTGTAGAGTTGACGCTACCCATTGATGGTTACGATTCTCGTTGTATCGATGACAGACAAGAGAGAAGGGAGATTGGATTGGCAAAGCCACCTAGCTCTACCACTATAAGTATAGATACAAGTTGGGGACTATCCCCCAAAGTACACTAGCACTTATACTACCAGCAATGGTACACAGACCATGCTATGCTAAGCACTTATATGGAAATTACCATAGCCCTGGGTCAAGGGCATGTACTGGATAGGCAACTTGTAGGCGATAAGCCACAGGGGTTATGCCCTATGTGTAAGCAAGACAGCCTCATAGTGAGAACATCAGAAGGATGCCATGAGGCAAGCTATTCTAGGAATACATCAGGACATGGGGCAAGAGCTTACCAGTCCGAGACAATGATAGGGCAACATAGGGGTTGGCGGTGATAGACATAGGGGTTTCCTATGTTATGACCCCAAGGTGATAATGATAATCATAGGGGTGATGGGGCATAGGGTTCCTGCCGCAAGGACTGCCAAATGGATAAGAGGAATGGCTAGGAGGGTATAGGCGACTACCAGTGGAGTGGGGCATATGAAGGATAGGGCAAAGACGATAAACGTTAGGCAGTAAAGTGTATCGAGAACGACCATTTGGTGTAACACTAAGGGAAATCGTAACAGAATGGAGGAAACAAGATCACGACGGGAGGAAGGAGGAACATAGAGATGTGAATGGAAATAGAGGAGACTGTCACAAAAGGACCAATCAAGAAAAGAGGAACAAGGGAAAAGAGGAGATCCTTCATGCATGTGCTCGAGGGCGGAGAGGACGAGAGGGTCAGTCAGAGAGGAAAGAGCAATTTTCTCATGGAGGGCAGCATCAATGAGATTGATGAAGAGATCAGGGGGGAGAAAGGTGACATCTGCATTATCGATGGAGGCGTTGAAGGAGGAAGAGCGAGAGAGGGCATCAGTAGGACCCATTGCAGACCCCGGCTGAATGGAGAAATGAAGATCAAAGTCCTGAAGGAACAACATCCAGCAAGCTTGACGACAAGAGAGTCGATGGGGTTGTTTGAAATAGGACAGGTTCTTATGATCAGTATACACCGTGACTGGGAGACCCATTCTACGAAGATAATGCTTCCATTCTTCAAGGGCATGAATCACTACAAGAAGCTCCCAATCATAGATATCATAATTTCACTCGGTAGAAGAGAGCATGTGAGAGAGGTAGGCACAGGGATGGAGGTTGCCATTGATGTCCTTCTGTATAAGGACTCCGCCGGTGGCAAGGAGGGAAGTGTCAGTCATGATGAAGAAAGGAGTGGTGAGATCGAGGAGGAGAAGGACGGGGGATGTGGTAAAGAGGCGTTTCAATGTGTCAAAGGCCTGTTGACATTGGGAGGTCCATGTCCAGGGGTGAGAGACGTGAGTGAGAGAGTGGAGAGAGGTGGCAAGATGAGAGAAGCTGGGAATGAACTTGCGGTAAAAATTGCAAAAGCCGAGGAACAATCGGATTCCCTTCACAGTCGTTGGAGGGGACCACTCTGTGATGGCAGTGACCTTGACCAGGTCCATGCCCACAGAGTTGTGCATAATGACCAGCCCCAGATATTCAACTGTCGAAGCGTTGAAGGTGTACTTTGACAGTTTGAGGAAGAGGGAGTGTTTGTGTAATCGATCAAGAACAAGACAGGTGTGAAGGTGGTGGATTTCTAATTTAGTGGAATGGATCAAAATATCATCCATGTAGATGATGAGCCATCCCTGTGCTAAATAGTCACAGAAGAGATAGTTTATCAAGGCTTGGAAAGTGGCAGGGGAATTGCAAAGGCTGAAGAACATGATGGTCGGTTTGAACAGACCAAAGGGAGTGATGAAGGCAGCTTTCCATTGGTCCTCCGGCTTGATGAGCATGTTGTTGTACCCCCACCAGATGTCTATTTTCGTGAAGATTCACAACCTGCAAAGTTTGTCAATAAGATTGGAGATAAGGGGGAGAGGATAAGCATTCTTGATTGTATGTTCGTTCAGATATCTATAGTCCTGACAAGGTCATAAATCGCCAGTCTTCTTAGAGACGAAGAAGAAAGGGGATGCTTGTGGCGATTGTGAAGGGGTTATCTGACCCATCTGGAGGTTTTCATCTAGGAACATGTGACACGCAATCATTTCTTGGGGGTTGAGCTGATAAGTTTTTGCCACCCGTGGGACAAAGTCTGAGGAAAGAGTTATGGAATGATCAAATGGCCTGGATGGGGGTAGAGTTCCCTCAGTCAGTTCAGAGAAGACATTGTGGTAAGTGGCTATAAACGGAGGGAGGGTTTGTTCCACCTTGTTACTTTTCTGGGCAAGATCCATAGCAATAGTGGTTTTAGTGATAGTCTTGTCTTTTCTTTTCTTCAGTCACTCTTGACAAGCAAGTTGGCGAGCAATTTTGGCATTAGGAGAAGCAGAAAGGAATTGGAGTGCTAGGGGAGGATCATTGGTTTCATTGGTGACCAGGGATGGGAGTTGAATCATATTTGCTCCCTAGTCGATGATAGAATTTATTCGTTGTAATCAAGGGAATCCCAGGATGATTTGTTCCTTTTCTATATTTGTTACAAGGAGTTCTTCTGTCCAGGCGACATCTTGGAATGTGAGATGGATTCAGACTTTCCATC
>JBBPKO010000387.1:0-25238 GCA_038089295.1 Xerocomus amazonicus
ATGAGGATGGATGAGAAGGACGGGGGACAGTCGGGGGGGGGGGGGGGAAACAGACCGTTTATGGAGGAAGAGGAAGCCGAGAAGCATATTGACGATCATGCCGCCGCTGCGGAAGACAATGTGGACGGTCATTGGTATATGGTACGCGAACGCAGCATTGTTGAGGGTGGAGAGGACGAAGAAGAGAGCGACCTGCAGAAGATAAGGAGGGAGAGGCACTCTCCGTTTTCTCAGCGCGGGTAGCCAGGGAGTCCGGTTCGGGATAGGTGCAGTGAGGGTGAGCTGGGACGGGAGGGCGTAGAGAGAGACGATGAAGAACTGAAAGAACGTGATGAGAATGCCCGAGTGTGGGTTTGCAGATGTGAGACGTTCGGTTGTGATCGCGTTGCTGTTGGACTGATTCAGCCTGTGTTTTAGTTTTTGTTTCGGTCGTACCTGCAGCACCCGCCAAAGACAAGCGTGAGGGCCGTGAACCAATCTGACAATGAAAGCATCAGTCTGACTCGAAACCGAAACGAAAAGCGTATAAAAGCTAAACCAGATGCGACGCTGATTTTTCAATCCCGTGACTTGAGACGCGGTCGCGCTGTGTTTGTGCTTGTTTGTTGCCCTCCTCGTCACACATAAATTGGCAGCGCCGTTCTTTCTTTCTTTTTCCTTTTCTTTCTTGACCGCCCGCATTTTTTTTGTTTGCTTCATTTCACCCTAATTTCGGCCCTCCGCTGGGCTGCTCGCGACAATCTCTATCAAGTCACTCCCTTGAAAAATGTCCGTCGACCATCGTCAAACTCACCCCGCGTCTCTCCTCCCCGCCACCATCCACAACCGTGGTTTCGTTGACCTCATGAGCAGACGCGTATCCATGGAAATGGTTCACTACATCGCTCTCCAGGCAGCGCAGGTTATCATGGTTGAAGAACAGCCCGCCGCCCTCCATTCCCCCTTGCCCACACCCCCTCCTACCCCCGTCAAACCCGTGTCCTCGGACAAGCACTCCCACGACCCACTTCCAGCACCCTTCCGTCTCCCCAGCCTAGAGTCATTTATCGTGCATCTCATCTTAAAATCAAACGTGCAAGTACCCACCTTGCTCACTACCCTTATCTACCTCCATCGTCTCCGCTCAAAGCTACCCGCAATGGCAAAAGGTGAGTGTAGCTTCTCGGTGCAAGCCCGTTCTAATACTACCTGGTCAGGTATACCTTGTACGCGACATCGCGTCTTCCTGGCAACCCTCATTGTCGCTGCGAAATACCTCAATGACTCATCCCCTAAAAACAAGCACTGGTCTGCCTATGCCTCGTTATTCGACCTTTCAGAGGTAAATCTCATGGAAAAGCAACTTCTTTTCTTGCTAGACTACGATCTCCGCTTTGACGAAGATGAGGCGATCAATCATTTTGCTCCCTTTATCACTAACAAGCAGAGTGGTCCATCCAGCCCACAAGAAACCAGAGTTGCTGCCGTGGAGAAGGTTACCAAGGCTGGAAAAGCGAGAGCTCAGGCGCAGCAACCCCCGAGCCCTCCTCCTTCCTACGATCCTCTCGATGTGCATCCGACGACCAGTTCTTCCATCGTGTCCACAGTTCGTGGCCTTGCCAAACGAATGTCAAGTAGCCGTTTGAGCGTGCTACACAGCGCTGCGACTCGACATCCTCCACCTTTGGCACCATCCCCCTTGTCAAGTAGCCATAGCTCCGACACGCTGGGTGCAACCGACTCCGAGATGGACTCTTTGACTGAAGATAACGACTCGTCGACCGGTTCGATCACCAGCTCAGAAGATGAACGCGATGACAAGAAGCTGCTTTTGAAGAAGCGATCTGTGCTTAGCTCTCTTCCACCTCAGGTCCGCCGCGAAGGCAGAAAAGCATCCGATACGTCATCCGTCAACTCTGCGACGACCGTCAAGGCGATCGGACATGCCTCGCCGACAGGTCAAGAGAACCGCAGCCCCTTGCCCGAAAGGTGCTCTATCAGAGTCGTCCACCGTCATGGCGGGAAACCGCGTGTCAGTTCGTACGTTTATGGAACGTCGATGGGTTTGCAAACCAAGGGCATCAATACCCCCATGGGATCACCTCGGATCAAGGAAAGCTTCAGCACCCCTGGCTTCCTCAGCCGTATGTGGAACGCAGCAACCAAGACTCAAGACAAGGAAGCGCTGGTTACCAAGGCTTGTGCTGCACCTCCTGCGGTGACCATATTCGAGCCCCCTGAGCATCACCCTCAAGGCCACAGCGGCGCCTTTCGGAGGTTGGTCCACTCACGATCTTCCATCTTTCGGGCGGCGGCCAACCAACATGTCCTCGACGTTTGATCCTTTTTGTGGTTGTGGACGCGGGAATGATGACGCGCTAGGGGGACATCAGAGTTTTGCCTCTATCAAAATCAAACACTCTTTCTTGCACTGGACGATCTTTCATTTCACATCTCTAACCTCGGACATTTACTGTGCCTACGGACACTCGTGATTCTGACCCGTCTGGTTGACAGACTCATGTAACCGCATAGAAGTGGTGCGTCTCCAATGGACACCCATCCCGCTGTAGCCGTATTCGCGCACAAGATCTATGTCCCACTCTCGTTCTGTACTTGGCAGTGTATCATACCCTTGTCGTTTTGGTCCGCTTAATGATGATGACGAATATACAAGCATTACAGAAGTTTCACGTATGATGCAGGGAAAAGACCCTCTCTTCCCTGACCTTCCACCCGGCCAGTCCACCTGCAAGCATTCAAGTGAGGCTGACCATTCGAAAATGAAGGAAAAAGGAAACACTGACCAGTCCTCTGATGATCTGGTGGTAACGAGCACCCTTGTCCCAGCCTTGATCGCCAAATCGCCAGGGTCCTATCCCACAAATATCATCACCCTCAAAATCATATCATATAAATCGCACACACATACCTCGCTGCTGTAATCATACAACGCCTCTGCCCATTCCCCAGCAGCCCCCTCGGACTCTGGTTCAGGTGCAGGCGACGGAGCAGCTTGCCGCAGCGCACCACTAGTAGTGTTCGTCTCAGACCCCATCCGTCGCACCGGCGGCGGCCCAAACGCATTTCTCGGCGCAGAAAACGCTGAAGGGATCGTCACCGTCCCCGGAGGCGTCTGCTTTTTAAACGCCGATATCATGCCTGTCTAAAAGGAAAAAAAAAAAAAAAAAAAAAAAGGATCAGAAATTTACTGTAAAAAAAAAAAGAAAAAAAAAAAAACGGAAGTGTAGACCCCCACCCCACGAACCAACCTTTTTCGTCACGAGCTTGTCGACCTCTGCGCCGGGAAATGATACGTGGTCGATCGGCGGGCGGCGGTGTGATGACGATCCGTCTATCGAGGATGACGGTGCGTGCGTGTAGTCGGGACCGGTCCCCGAGTTGAATGCGAGCGAGGCAGCGGCGACGCGGCCGACCGACATCGCTTGGGCAGCGTCCACGCCAGACTTGGGGTAAGGTTGAACATGGAGAAGGAGAGAAAGGGGAAGAGAGGGAGGTGCGCACTATGCTTGCCGCGAAGGGATTGTTGGATCTGGAACCGGTTGAGCTCGTCGTCGCGCTGGCCGCCAAGGCACGCTGTGCGAGAGACGTCGCTGCCGCGGTTGAGATGCCTGTCCCAGCCAGTCCGCTCACACCTTGACCATTTCCGTTCTGGCCGAATATCTCTGGCCGGGATTGAAAGTATCTGCGAATGATCGGTCATCGTCTGCAGGATCATCAAAAGTACGTGCTCGTCAAGGAGTCCAAAGAACGCATCCTTTTCCTGCGGAGAGAGCTTCGTAAACACCATCGCCAGCCAGTGCGGCAAGGAGGCAAGCGGCAAGTCAAGCAAAGCTCGGATGCTTCCGGAGTGGGCTGTTGATGGGTTATCGATGTAGTTCACTCTACAACATACAGACAAACCTACTTCATAACAGACTAATTGCCTAAAGCGAAGACGTTCGTTGCACCAAAGCTTGTGTATCGTAAATGTATATAGTATCGCAGGAAACGAAAAGAAAAAAGCTTGGAGCAATTCGGAAGCACTGGTCAAAATAGCTTCACGGAGCGAAAGGAGAGAGGAAAACCACATAAGATAGCACCTCGAGGCGATAATTAGGATGGTCGAACGAGCAACGGCAACAAACATCGGCATCCACAAGAGGAACAGTCATCATGAGCCGTTGTAGTTAAATATGTCGTACTCCCCAGGAGCACTGGAGGCGTCCCCCATGAGGTTCATATTTTGAGGTATGGGCATACCCGTCATGTGTGATAGACGACTCTGATCCGATGTCGTGGGTTGATTCATCGACTGTCCGTATGAATAGCTTCCCGTCATGGCCGGCTGATGTTGCGGCCAATTTGGGTTCGTAGGTGCCGGTGCCGACCCAAAGAACCCTCCGCTTAGACCGGTACTATTATTCATACCATACCCATTCATGTGGCCAGGAATCATTCCCATCGGTTGTTGCATCGGTTGTTGACCATTCTGGGGCCAGTTGGTATTTTGAACCTGCGGATTGAATGCCGCCATATTTTGAGCCATGGTGGCATGTGAATGTTGCATCATCGCATGCGAATAATCGTTTTGCTGAAGCTGAGGTTGCTGAGAAAGTCTCGATGGCGCACGTGGAGTCATGGGTGAATGGAGGCTATCGGAGGGAGAACGCGCACTCCGTGCGATGCCAGGGATCGTCGAATTGGAACGCAGGACGGGAAATTGATCGCCTGCCGGCGCCGACAGGGGCGATCCGCCTACACCATTGCTAGATTGTGATGGTCCTGCTTGAGCCATACGCTGGGCCATTGCATAAGCATGATGTTGTGAGTTCATCATATTCGGAACGGCACTCATATTCCCATTCCCATTTCGCATTTGCTGCATAAGCATCAGCTGCCTCGGTTGGTTCATATTCATATTATTTGGCATTCCTCCCGGCATCTGCGAGGAAAAGTTGGTGGCAGCCCCGCGCGGATCCATTCCCGGGTTAGTATGTCCCTGACCGAATGCAAACATGCCATTTTGAGTAGGCTGATTAGGCACCTGTGGTTGCTGCTGTTGCTGCTGTGACATCACCGGTGATTGCTGTGCAAGGGGCGACACTGGACTCGGAACACCAGCGGTAGCACTCAAACCACCGTTGGGTATGGTGTGCATAGAAGTATTTGGCGCCATGCCCGCCATCTGGGGATTGCGTTGTGGAGAAGCCACTTGGGGATTCTGTAGTAGTTGTTGTTGTTGCCGCTGTGCAAGGGCAGCCTGAGGATTTGGTCAGTCAAGCGCCAGAAGTGTCACCGGACACTGAATACCTGAACCATTTGAAGTTTCTGCATCTGCTGCTGGGGTGGCAGCGACGTGAACTGAGGCATCTGTTGAATCATATACTGCATAAGCGGGTGGTTGTGATTCTGCAATATCGACTGCGCTTGTGGACCAAATGTTGGATTTGATGGTCCACTGATAGTTTGCGGGACCTGCTGAGACGTGGAGGGAGGTGACATGTGCCGACCAGGTTGCATTTGTTGTATCTGTGTGGCCTGCCGTAATTGTTGCTCTCGAGCTTGTTGGATTTGAAGTTCTCGTGCACGTGCGCGTGTGCTTGCAGCGATCGAGGCTTCCGTAGCACCAAATGGAAGCGACGGTGTCAACGGAGGATGCACTGAGGGGCTAGACACGCGCGGACTCTGTGGGATGGCTTGTGCGACGGTCGAGGTGACAAGGTTTGATTGGCTCGGAGGAGGGAAAGTGGTCGGAGGATTGGGATGAGGAGCAACAGTCGACAAGGATATGCTCGGCGGGGGTGCCTGTGTTAACTGTGGTTTGCTTTCACCCACATCACGCCGCTTGCTAGCAGGGTCTGACAGATCGTCTGGTCGGGTACGCTTCAATCCCCCGTTCAGGGCAGCAAAGGGGGCGGATGAAGAACCTTGCTGTGACGGGTTGAGAAGTTGTCTCCGCGCGACGTCCTTGGCAAACATGGTTGGCATGTCCGAGTAGAGATGTTTTATTCTGTCCATGGACACAAACTCGACGGCTATGGGTGGTTCCATGACTGGGAGAGTGATGTTTGGGCTCTAAAAGGGGTATCATTCAGAGCACAGGAAAAGAGGAAAGAGGACGCATACATTGTGCCGTTGATCTGCGGCTGCGGCCAACCATGCCAGGTTCACATGAATTCGAGCCGCATACCTGTATGGATGTGAGGAAGACAAGGCAAGGATTGAAAAGGCAAGACGAACTGCTGAAAGCGAGGGTCAGAAAAGGGGATTCCACGGAGCTGAAACTCGGAGCAGACTCTGGTGGGAGCAAGAGGGTAAGCCAATTGGGAGAAGGAAGGGAAGGAAACGCGACGAGCCTGAAGAGTTCGGCATTTAGCTCGAGAATCCGGATGACCTTTGAATCGCTAGTGGAATGACCGGTTGACTGGGTAGGGGCGCTGAAAGGAAGTGGCGGGACCAGAAAATCACCGGACGAGGTTCTTGAGTGAGAGGAGGTGAAGGCGGTAAAGGTGCCGTTAGTCCGGGAAGAGAGGGGATCGGTAGTGGACAGTTGCCTGGAAGGCGAGCTTGTGCTAGAGGTAGACGGGGAGGTGCCATTTATGTGAACGGTGGGTTGAAGTCGCCTGTCACGAGAGGGACCATCCTGGGAGACAAACGACGTACTTGGGAGCGAGGGGTCCTTGTGATCGTCGGGGAGGTCTTTGGTGTCCTCGGGTACATCCTCCTGGTCTGGTGCTGGGGAAAGCTCCGTGAGGGGGGTGAGGGTACCTTCTACTGCGAGGTCGGGTTCCTGTTTGTCTGTTGTCGGATGAAGGGGGAGAGTCTGTGCGGACGGGAGTGGAGCGGGTGGTGAACCGGAGTCGGGTGCGGGAGAGAGGGAGGAGGATTTGTCGTCGCGGAGGTCGCGGTGAGGATGGATTGGAGAGGTTGTTGGTTCTGAGGGGAGATGCAAGTTGTGAGGAGAAAGGGGTTGCTGAGAGTGGAGGGCGTCGTGGAGGGCGTCGTGGAAAAAGGGAGGGGCATCGGGAGTGTGGGAGAGGTCGTCCCAGTCAAAGTTGGGGACGTCGTGATCGCGGGACAGTATCAGATTCTGCTTTTGGGATTGGTCGAGGTCATGGTGGTGGCTCCGATCGAGATGGATCATGGGCTGGACGTGCTCGAAGGCGGTGTGGACGTCGAGGAGGGTGGTGAAGCGAGGGAAGTAAACGGAGGTCAAACAAAGGGACGTTTTTTTGGTGGTACGACGGGGTGAACGACGAGGAGGAGGGGAAGTGCACTGGCAGAAGTCGATGGCGCCGACTGACTTTGATACGTTGAATAGACCGTGTTATAAATCCGAGCTCAAAATCGGGCGTACTATCAAAAACGTTGCTGTCCCCAACCCGTGCGACTTTTCTTCCTGTCTCGTCTCGTGTACTGGTAGTTGAATGAATGAATTGAATAGACTGCTGAAGTATTTTTATACACCATCCAATGTATCGTCGACCTCAACGACTTGTACGCCAAAGACGGGGCCCGTCTGCTCTCAGACGCTCTTCAGCGCGCGTTTCAGTGGCCAACCCATATTTCATTTCATTTCATTGGATGATGAGTTGGTTGATTGTGTGACAGTCACGTTCTCACGGGTTCAGATGATGTGTCTTGCTTGTCGAGATCGGTCCTTTACGACCGTCACTATCATCATGCTCGCCCTCGTTAATCCGTCAGAACACAGAACGATCGACAGAAACATCGTCTCATTGTCCTCGTTACAATCTGCCTCCGTTTCTCGCTCATCCAGACCTTCTCACCGAAAACACTCCATACAGCAAACTTTTCTCCATTCTTCCTCCTCACTTTATAATTCATCGAAATCTCTTTCCGTCCCTCCAACGGTGGCCCACGACCATTTCCTTGCTCGGCCAAATGCCGCGCCACAACTCCCCCTTCCCTTTCTCTCCTCTGCTTCATCACCCCCACCCGCTCCGACCCCCGATAGCACTCTTCCGCCTCCGCAACAGTCCGCCCCACACGTCGACATTCACTCATACGCCCCGACGGAACTACTCAAACTTCTCGCCTCACTCCTCACTCAAATCGCTCACACAAACGATGCCCTCTCCTCTACGGATCCAGCCGCCCATACCCTCCCGTCCCACTCCCAGTCACCCTCAGACACCCCTTCCCGCTCCTCTATATGGCGCTCCCTCACCTCTGCATCCCGTACCGCACTTGCTAACCCCGCATCCGCCCTCACATTTCACGCCCGCAACATCCCCACCATTACCCTCGAAGCTTATCTCCTCCGTATTCTCAAATACTGTCCTACAACTAACGAGGTCTTCTTGGCCCTCCTTGTCTACTTTGATCGCATGTCTCGGCTCGCTTCCGAGGCTACATCCCGGACCTTTGTGATCGACTCATACAACGTCCACCGACTCGTCATCGCAGGCGTCACCGTGGCCAGTAAATTCTTCAGCGACGTATTTTACACAAATTCACGATACGCCAAGGTGCGGACATTTTCTTCATTTGCTTTCATCACCATAGTCATGTTCTTGCGATCCCCAAACGCATCGTTAGGTCGGAGGTCTACCCCAAGCAGAACTCAACCAACTAGAACTCCAATTCCTTCTCCTCAACGATTTCTCATTGGTCATATCACCTGAAGAAATGCAAAGATATGCCGAACAGCTCGTTCTTTTCTCCCAGTCCCAGTCCCAATCATCCTCCTCCTCTTCCCAGACTACGGCCACTCAATTACCCCGCGTGCCGTCGACACAACTGCGGTCGCCATCAACGTCAACAGGTCCCGCACGTGCGATGGGGGCCATTGATGCTTACGGTGGCTCTGTTGCACCTGACCGAACACCAAGTATGCGTGCGGTACCTACCCGAGACGATGATGCAAGCAGTATCTTTAGCGAGACTTCCACCGAGGCCGAAACGGAAGGTGGCGATACGACGGATGATGAACCGACAATACGGCCGCGCAATTCCACGAACTCATGTTGTGGCGACGAGGAAGAATCTCAAGGCGAGGGCGTATTTCGTGCAGACCGCGCTTGTGGCGATCCAGAACGAGACGATAGAGACAGAGATCGGGGCGAAGCGACACCCGAGCTCAGAGCACAGCGACATGTGCGGGAAGTAAGCAGCGATGTCGGCATGGCAAGTCCCTAGTGGTGTGAACTGCCTCTTTGCTCCTTTATACTTTCGGTGCTTCATATTCTTTTTCTTTACTACTCGGTTTGTTTCGCCGTCGGCTTTTGTCTGTAGCCCATAATAATCTCGCACATACCTCAGTCTGCTCATACGTGATTAAAAATATGCGTACAGTAGTGTTTATACCTCTTTTCTCTTTCTGACGCCTGCGAGGCGGAAAAAGCGTAGAATCTATAGATGGTCTCTCTTTCCCGGTCTGGAGCTGATCGTCCCCTATCAAATAGGCAATACAGCTATAGTGATATACCGTTCAAATCACCACGTACGTCTTCTACACCCCCAAAAAAGGGTTTTCTGGTGTGCAGATTACACATGCAATGTTGCCAAGTACACCAAAAATACACTGGATGACATTGAAAAAAATGAATAGTACAGCAACATCCTGCCAAATGGAGCTGTGGCTCGACCGTCATAGAGGGTTATATATGTGCTGATCTTGCGCCGCAAAGCCAACCCCACCCACACACCTTCATCCACCACTGAGGTCCCCTCGACTGGCGTGCACTCTCGAGCGAATTCCGCGTTCGTCTCCCAGTGACACGTCTGCCTCTCATCGCAGACGTCTGGGACGCAACACCCTCGCCCTCCACCGCGTGTACATCGCGCACGCACCACGTCACCCCGTCCAGGCTCTCCTCGAGAGTCACCAATCCTGGTAAGACCCGCCCCAGCATCGCGTCCATCTCCGCCCGTCGCGCACCAAGAACATTGCCCTCTAAGCGCAGGTGCGTCAGGTGATCGTGACGGACCGACGTTTCCGAAAACGACAGCATATTCTCCGCGTCGATGCGCACGTCGAGGGAGCGCAAGTCGGGACAGTGTCGGAGGAGGGAGAGGAGGCCGCTAAAGGTGACCGAGGCGAACGGTGCAGTTGCGGCGTTCGTGCCCAGGCGGAGCTGCTCGAGCTCGGGCAGCGCCGATGCGATCGTCTGGACGAACACGTCGTTCAGCCGGAGGCTGCCCATGTCTACGAGGTTCAACGCACGCAGCGATGTCAGCGACAGGAGCGGTTTCAGATCGCTTATGCCTAGTTGGTGCTCGCGACCCGGCACGCCGACCCGCAAACCAAAGCGTTTTCTAGCCTCGATGTCGTGCACGAGCGAAAAGGCGGATGTATGCGGAAAGAATGAACAAATGAACCGGCGCATTGACAGCGAGGTGTAAAACGACTCGATTTCCAGGTGAATGTTGGGTGGGGAAATGTCAGGCATGAGGAACATGTCTGTGAGCAAATCGAGGTTGTAATCCTTCCAACACAAGGTTTTGCAAAGTGCGAAAGCTGCTCGGAAGAAGGCGATCACAAAGTAAATCTAGGTTGAGAACAGACCAACGCATGTCGATGGCCAAATAAGAGAGGCTCTTCAGCTGAGCAAGGTGAACGAACGCATCGTCGTCTAGGGTGGAGAATAGTGCTTGCTATGGACCTGGCGTTGCTGATTGTTTTCAGATGCTTGAGATTGCGGCAGATATCCGCGAGGGGAAACCGGATAATGCGCTTGGTGATAAGCTTTGCATCGATCTCCAAAGATTCCAACGAAGGACCGATAAAGAGGTTGATGACTGGACTGAAGGAGGCGTGACACCTTTGCCACTCTAGTTTACGGAGATGAGGAATGACAATAATACCGTCCCGCAGCGCAGCCATGGCGAGGAAAATGGTTGAGCATTGCTCATGTTCGAGGTCATCGACATGAGTGCTCGAATTTTCGACGAGGACACGAATGCATTTTGCTCGATCAAGAAATCGCGTCCAATCGGTGCCAGAGAGCATCCGACGATTCTACACATTCATTTGTTATTAATAGCTAGCAGATAACACGCGCAACGCTCACCAACGACCAGCCCCGAGTTTTCGCACTCGAGGTGAAAGGATGTTGAGCAGGGCCGAGATATCTTCTAATTTGTACCAGAGGATCCCCTCGACCTCATGCTGGAATAACCCGACAAGTCCTCGCGATGGCAGCAAGCGTTGGAAGGAGTGGCTCGCCCGAGTCATCTTCAATATGCTCGAATATGATCAAGAGAATCTCGGCCACGAGAAGTGCTCGGTGCATATCGCGCCCATACACGACAGCGAGGCAAACACACTACAGCTCGGGACTCAAATCATCAATTTATATCATGGCCCACTTGCAAAACACAGCGCAGGAGCGTACAAACGTTTTCGATGCAGAACGCCCAACGCACTTCCGTATGATTAAGGTATGGTATGTATGAGTAGTAGCGCTCTTATTATGTAAACCACTAGCTGCCTTTGTTCAACAACGATATTCTACAGCTCGTCTTTACTACTCTCGTCCTCTAGAGGACGACACAAAGCAGGGGTCGTGCCCGTAATCTGGTATTCGCACTTCTCCAGCTCTGCTACTGATAGTATGGCGTTCTCAATACCACACGAAAGAATCAGCTGAATTAAGATCAGTGAGGTGGTGAATGGGAGACATTCCAATAGCTACCCCAACGCTGCGCTGTGGCCCATTCCAGCACCTTGTGCCTTGCGTGTAGTGCTGTTCGGTGTAATATTCGGGCTCGCCGGGTTTTGCAAGTTTATTCCATGACGAAAATTTACTGACTCCTATCAGTCTTGGATCCAGAAAAGAGTGGTATCTGCTTACCCGAGGCTGAATGTCGACCCACTCTTGTTTGGCTTCTGGCGAGCTTCATCGAAGAGGCAGACCTCGTAAGTGTAACTGGCAAATCAATGCATGAATATCCATATATATAATTTAACGCATCGTTTCACGAACTCTCCGGTGTCCTTTTCAAGGCACAACCCTTCGAGCTTTTTCCATTCGCCTTCGGGACCAAACCCATTCGGATCAAAAAGATCGGAAAGATTGTCTCGGGCGGTCTGCTCTTCCTCGCGCGCGAGTTTGAGGCTGTGTTCTGCGTCGGACAGAGCTCGTTGAGCCCGATTGGATTCTAAGAGTCATGAGCCCTTAGAAAAGTGCAAACAATAATTCACGAAAGGCACCTTCAGAAGCATCAGCCCTCCCATTCCCACCGCCAAAGATTTTCAGCCATGAAAGGACTGTGTCACGGAGAGAGAGATAATGCGGAACAAACGGATCAGGAAGGTACGCGGCGATATCAAAAACTAGAATGGTGTGAGCCACCAGTCAACATATCAGAAGTCCATTGGATAACTCACGAATCGATTGTGATCTAGGATGACCGACAACCTTATCATGCTCTAAAAGTAGGGATACATGATCAGCCCGTAACAGACGATCAAGCTCCTTTTCGATTTCTTCTGCACTCCAAATACCTTCCTCTTCCTCCTTGGCCTCGGAGACATGATCCTGCGTGTCCTCACCGCCATCCTCACCTTTGCGTACGTCATTTATATGAGGAAGTCCCGCCAGCGATTCCCAACCTCGTACAGCTTCCAGGACCGCCATATCCTGGTAATTTGGGTTGTACCCTATACGCAAAGAGTCAAGAATATCACCGAGCGTCTTTTCCCTTTCTAGAAGTTTTTTGCGTTCATTTTGCAGGGACTTTAGTGCCGTATTGTGGGCCAGGAGCGATTGATAGAGTGCTACCAGGGACGAAATAAGGATTAAGCTCGAATGTGCTGATGAATCGAAGCATTTACGTGATTGTTTCTTGTGCTCCAATTCGGCAGCTGATATCGACTCTGCACGTTTGGCAATGTCTTATAAAGAGTTAATGCTGGAACCTTTCACGTAGTGACAACCCCACCTCTAAGCCTTTCCGCTTCACTCTCACGAGAAGCGACCTCGCGTTCCAGATCAACGACAAGTTTCTCAAGGCGTTTCTTCTCCTTGTGCGCAAATGCAATGTACGTAGCACGAATTTTAGAACCCTAGAAAGCAACGAGAAAAGTCTTGGCTATGATGAAATATATGGGACACGTACAGTTTTCCGCACTTTACGTTCCACTTCCTCCTTCTTGCGGTAGGCTTCGCCAACCTCCGCACAAGTGTTGGAACACACACCTAGTGCTTCATCAGACCCGTCACAGCATTCAGGCTCTAGGATGGGGTGAGATCGCGTCAGTTTGAGACCCCGTAGATTAATTACCACAAAGTCCATCTCGCACACGTGAACTCGGGATTGTCGCGCCAATATGTCCTACGTTCATACAGTAGAACGTCGTTCCGGGGCACGCACCAGTGCCTAATCCTCATCAGCATGTTCTAGGTTGGCCATTTCGGCTATGACCTACCGGGTTCATCACTACCGTCGGGGCAGTCACAATAGTCATCATTTACAGCACTCCATGAAATCTCCTTAGAGCTATCCAAACAGGACCATTTTCCTGATGCAGAGGGAGTGTATCTCGCCTGGAGTGCCGGAGAAACACCATGTGTCTTGTTAAATCCTGCAAGTGCAGGCAGGGGGAGGACAAGGAGCAACCAAGGAACCATATACCCCAAGTATCGTGCTTGAACGCGTTTGCAAGCACGCTGAATTACATAAGCACATTGACGGAGTTCTAATCGCCGGTGTTCGCCGGGAATGCGCGGCTGAAGTGCAGGCCTCGACAGACCCTCGAAGGACGACAACGACGACGGCGAAGCCCTAACATTATGGTGAGTCTCGCCATAGTCGCGTAGACGTGCTTGTGCCGGTGTCAAGGACGTGCTACATCGCGCAAAGCTTTGGGAGAACGCTGGATGCACATAGTACGGCTTAGATGATGCACATGAACTAATCCGCTATTCAGGCCAAGGCGAAAACACCTGCCCCATCATCCGGTGGAAAAGCTGCTAAGAAGAAGAAGTGGTCGAAGGGCAAGGTTAAGGACAAGGCTCAGCACTCGGTCATCTGCGACAAAGCCACTTATGACCGCGTGATGAAGGAAGTGCCTACATGGCGCTTTATCAGCCAAAGTATTCTTATCGAACGACTTAAAGTCAATGGAAGCTTGGCACGCGTTGCTATCAGGCATTTGGAGAAAGAGGGCTTGATCAAGCGTATCGTGCACCACTCAGGTCAACTCATCTACAGTCAGTTCTCATCTTCCCCATCCTAACCTCTTTTTTTCAACTGAAATTGTCTATAATAGCCCGATTAACGACTGCCTCAGATTAGAGCTAGTCACTTTCGCATACTACGCCTGCCATAAGCTTGTGTATTTTTCTTTCCGCAACCAAAATCATGCTTATGACTGGCACATGAATAACCCTGAACTGGGTCTCGAGAACGCTTGGGTCCCTTCGGGTTCAGGTATGAACTTTTTGCATCGGAAATTGAACTGCGCCAGCGATTGAACATAATCCATGATCTGGAGTCCATTCTAAGATGTTGATAGATACAGTGACACGTTCTGGGAACTTCAGCCCCATTTGCAAAACGACACGCCCACTGAGTTTGGCGATATCGTGAGACGGGCACGGTGGCTACTGTGCCTTGACCCTGGTCTGCCGGGCAGGGGCGAACTGTCGACACTCAGCGGCGAGCGTTCTCAACATGCACGATCACGGATTGGGTAGTAGACTCTTCAGTAGAAAGCACCGAGTGAGCCGTCTTAATTACCCCTGCGGAGTAAACACACCACCAGATTTATATATCTAAGACACTATACACGCTGTCACTCGCAGCTTCTCACATATGGCCGCCATTGGTCCCGTTAAAAATATACCGTATAGCTTCACAAAGCCCGTAACCTCGCGGCAATTCCTTTGTAACCCACCACAGTCGTGAGTCAGTACTCCTACCCTGGCTCCAAGCAAGTTTCTGTCTTGGTACCGGCGGTTAAAAGTGTAAATCATGACCTGCTCACTCACTTCTAGGGATGGACCCGATTTCACATCCAACAGTTGACGCGGACCCTGCTGTCGGGGATACTTTAAATCCCACTGGTTCTGTGGTAACCTCTAAACTTCCCTCCGCTCAACAATCTGCGCTCAAACATTCTGATGACATTGAGCTCACCGATGCGCGGGTGATGGACTCTGGAGAACGTGGATCGTTCAGTCGTGACGTACACGCTTATCCAGAGACGAAACCTCAATCATTAAAGTTTCGAAGCTATGTACAATTTCTAACCCTGTGCTGGTTCGTTTTCCTCGAAGGATGGAACGACGCAACAAGCGGCCCGCTTCTACCACGGATCCAGCGATACTATGAGGTAAGTTACTTTCAACCAGCAGGCAGGTGAACTGATCCATAATCAGGTGGGTTACACAGTGGTTTCATTGATATTCGTGTTTGCCTGCGTGGTACGTTATATAAATCGCCATGGCAGGGATGACTACGAAACTGGTAGTCGTCCTAGGGGTTTCTAATTGGCGCACTGTCGAACGTCATCCTAACCGAAAAGTTGGGATTCGGGAAGGTAACGTGTATTACTTATTTTAACTCGAGACAGTGGTGTCTTAGGTATGTTAGGTTATGATCATAGGTCCGCCATCCCACCACAGTGAAATTACTATTTTAACTGACTCCTCCAGGCTCATTGTTTCAAGTCGCTGCATACTCCATTGCATCCTCTGCACCTTCTTTTCCTGCATTCGTATTCGCATACTTCCTGAATGGTATTGGTTTGGCTTTGTAAGTAAGGCCCCTTTCGATAAGAAGATGTCTTATTGCTTGACCTTGTGTATTTAGAATGCTCAAGCTGTTGCGTACGTGGCCTCCTTCAGGGACAATGCGGAAACAAAAATGAGTATTTTCTTGGCTGGTAATATGACCGTTCACTGTCATAACTATACGCTGAACACTCTCCCCTGTTTAGTATATGGTATGGTTTGCTTGATGCATTCGCATCGGCCCTAATGGTTTCTCAGGCTTCGGCGCTCTTTCCGCTCCACTTGTAGCTACTCAGTTTGCTCAGCTCAATCATTGGTCCTATTATTATTTCACGTCTCTCGGTATGGCCGTGATCAATACGATAGCACTCTTCATAACTTTTCGGTTGAAGAACCAAGAAGGTATGTTCATTCGTGAAATACCACGAAACATACTCACCGCTTCTTCATCAAGATTGTCTCGCTCAAATTGGGATATCCTCTGAACCAAAACAGACCGGTGGTCATAGTCACTTCCGCCGAATATTCAGCCTTATGGACGTACATCTTCTTGCATCTTTCTTACTATTTTATGTGGGAGCTGAGGTAACATTGGGAGGTAAGGATCAATCCATGATATTGATATCACGTTTTAATATCTCGTCCAGGATGGATCGTCACATATATCATAGAT
Organism: Xerocomus amazonicus; assembly: GCA_038089295.1. NCBI lineage: Eukaryota > Fungi > Basidiomycota > Agaricomycetes > Boletales > Boletaceae > Xerocomus > Xerocomus amazonicus. Next base: position 16,360 of record JBBPKO010000387.1, read on the forward strand.
GTTAGGGGTGGAGGGGCGTCGTCAGGATACATCTCCACTGGTTTTTTTGGTGGTAGGTGACTTATTTGCCATATGAGATGAAGTAACATGGAGGAACAGGACTGACGGCCGGTCGTATCGTGCTATTATGGGTGAATAAGAAGGTTGAATATTTCCATCTTCATCCGTTACGCATAAGCTGATCCTGACAGATTGGAGAACGCACGGCATTGTTTGCATATGCTATATGCGCTATTGGGTGTGTATTCACCCCTTGCACAAGGAATCGATCATTAACCATTCTATAGATTTGAGCTCGTAGTATGGTTCGTGCCCTCCCTCGTCGGCGATGCTGTTGCGATCGCGGTTGTTGGGTTATTATTGGGGCCGATGTATCCGATCGCCATGAGCCATTGCGGGAAGTTGTTCCCCAGCTGGCTTGTGGCTGGTGCGATTGGCTGGATTGCGGGATGTGGCCAGGCAGGATCTGCCCTTTTACCATTCATGGCAGGTGCAGTCGCCACAAAGGCTGGGATTTCGACACTTCAACCTGTGTGAGTGAGCAGCACACTTGGTACCCCGGGTACCCAGAATTGAATACCATACAGATTGGTGGCCATACTAGTTGTCATGACAGTTCTCTGGGGGTTGGTTTCTAAGAAACCACGACGCCCCGACTGAACACAGTAATCATATGTTCACAACCCTTTGGGTTTGACTTACCGTCACTCAGAGCGTTTTTATGTTCTTTGAAATATTTTGTTGTGGTTCTTCTCTTCGAAGCGATAAGCTTCGGGGTGCCACGGCAAGCTTAGCATATTGCTTCATTTTGTCGGGAGTATATCTTTTCATCACATCGAATCAATTCTACAAAAGTCAAGTTGTGGTCTCCCTCCTCTTGCCTTACATCTCGCCGCATTCTGTGAATATTGTTATCATGGGCAATTGGCAAATGAAGTGAATGCTCGCCTGTGATTTTGACCACCAGCTTGGGCCTGTTATTAGGACCGGTAGGCACATTCTCGATCTTACGAAGGGTGAGCATGCCATCGATTACCTTACCGAACACGACATGCTTTCCATCCAGGAAGTCACACTTCGCCGTAGTTATGAAAAACTGACAACCATTCGTGTTTGGACCGGAATTAGCCTACGGAAACTTAGCCATGAGTAAGATGACGACGTAAAACCCGTACCATCGACAGGAGACCAGCGACAGTATGTTTCTCTTGGAAGTTTTCGTCCTGCCAACTGGGTAAGTCCGGTCGCCTTAGATGATAGACACTATATCGTGACGAACAGGAAAATTCTTCCCGTAGATTGAAAAGGAGCCAGTACCATCACCATTTAAAAAATCGCCGCCTGTTGGATAGTGATATGATGCAGAGCCGAGAAACGAACAATAACATACCTTGGCACATAAAGTTGGGTACCCTAACCGAGTGTTAGCCATTAGAAAGATCCAATCTAGTATGACCATACACTCTACAGCACAGTCAGAATATAGGTGGTCCAAACGTGGCGCCTGCTCACCTGTGAAAAGTGGCATTTTTGTAGCCTTGCGGACGCGCATCCCGTCTGAAATGTCCTTGACCTGATTAGAGAAACCGCTTGGCAAGCCGAAGATTCTGATCACCTGCATTCACCAGTGCAGAGCTGCCTGAAATTTTCTGCTGTCCTGATTGAATGTTATGGTCGTATGTTCGGTAGACAAATGACAAGACAAACTTTGGAACGATATCACTAAAAAGTTCCATTTTAATGCGTCCTGCCGGTGTTTCTCCTATATTTATGTCCATAAAGACGATCGGGCGTGTTGTTGAAGACATGGGGCTGGATGCTTGAAGGACCGGTGGTTGATGCTGGTGTTGAACCAAGCCACGCTGATTATGCAGAAATGGAAAAACTAACTAGCCAACGCTACAGCTTTGCTACGGTTCCACCACTTGGCTCGGTAACGCGGAAAAGTAGCGTGCTGGGAGTGGTACAGAGCTCCGGGAAACGGGGGGAAAGTGTGGAGTAGCCGCCCCATACACGATCGTTCTCCGCTTCAAGTTTCCCTACTCCTTCCATGAGCACCGAAAAGGACTATTACATCGGTGTGGACATCGGAACAGGCTCTGCACGAGCATGCCTTGTCGATGCTAGTGGCCACATCGCAGCCTCCGATACCCAAGACACAAAGACATGGCGCGACGAGAACGATCATAGAATCTTTGAGCAATCAACAACAGACATCTGGACCAAGATATGCATCGCTGTCAAGAATATATTGAGAAAGTCTGGTGTAGACAAAAGCACCGTCAAGGGCATCGGCTTCGACGCAACGTGTTCACTCGCCGTTGCAGACTTTGAAGGCAATCCGGTGTCTGTGACAAGGGGGAAAGGCATCGGAACCGTTGGGGGCGAAAGAAATATCATTCTATGGGCAGATCACAGAGCAGAGAAGGAAGCCGAACTTATCAATTCTACCGGCTCGATCGTTCTTAACTATGTCGGCGGGACGATGAGTGTATGCTCGCGCGCATGTTATGATCTTATTGGATCGGGCTGATTTTCTCTTCGTAGCTCGAGATGGAGGTTCCCAAGATTTTGTGGTTAAAGAAACATATGGATGCAACTCAGTTCTCTCAGTGTCAATTCTTTGATCTTCCCGACTTTTTCAGCTACAAATCTACTGGCGACAACACTCGGTCTTTCTGCTCCACGACGTGCAAATGCTCCTTCGTTCCCGACAAGGGCTGGCAGGAAGACTTCTTTACTCGAATTGGCCTTGAAGAGCTGATTGACGGCGGAGAATGGGGGCAAATAGGTGCCGCCAAAGGTCGTGTCAAACCTGCGGGATCACCGATCGGTCAAGGTCTCACCGAGCAAGCTGCAAAAGACCTCGGTTTATTAAAAGGAATATCTGTTGGCAGTGGCCTCATTGACGCGTGAGCATTGATAAACCACGCCGATCAGTTTGAGACCTTGATAATCACTGAAGCTACGCGGGCTGGATGGGTACAGTTGGGGCGCGATACGTGGAGAACGGAAGCTTGTCTGTGGCTCCCACCCTCGATGAGTCACGTCATCGGCTGGCCGCCGTTGCAGGAACAAGCACGTGCCACATAGTGCAGGTTGGTTATGATATTATTTCACTTGTCGTTTTACGATCCAGGAACACTGAACTCCACGCTAGAGCAGACAAGGGGTATTTGTGAACGGTGTCTGGGGACCGTATAGAGTGGGCCGAGCTTATTGACCATCGATTATGGATGATATTACTGATCTGTGACCCAGGACGCTGCCTTCCCTGGCTGGTGGATGAATGAAGGTGGTCAATCTTCCACCGGTCAGCTCATTGACTTTGTAATTACTACCCATGTTGCGTACCCTGAACTTCAAGAGCGGGCCAAACAAGAGCAGAAGAACATCCATCAAGGTCGGTCCAGCAACCGTAATACGGTACCATATTAGTACTGACATTGTTTGTTCGCCACCGCGGAAGTACTCCTCGAAGTGCTTGAAAAGTTGTGCGAGGAGAATCGAGTTCACTCTTTCTCGGAGCTTACAAAAGACATCCAGTTCTATCCAGATTTTCATGGTACGCCAACTTACTGCATTGGGGTTGCGTTTCTTATTTCTTTATAGGAAATAGGTCACCGATCGCAGATCCCCGTATGAGAGGTGCCATCATTGGTCTTGAACTTGTGCGCTGATCTTCCTTACTAATTCCTGTGCTGACTGCCGCCAGGATGCTTCTATCGCCGATCTGTCCAAGAAGTACTATCTGACTCTTGAAGCGATTGCATTGCAGACCCGTCACATCATCGACTCGATGAATGAAGCTGGTCACGCGATCAATTCTCTATACCTTTCCGGAGGACAAGCGCGGAACGCTGTTCTCATGCAGCTTTTTGCCGACGTTTGTGGAGTTCCGGTTGTTCTCCCCGCGTCTTATTCAGAAGCCGTTGTGCTCGGCGCGGCGATGCTAGCGAGGATCGCTGCTGAGAAAGTGACGACTTCCGAACAGATGTGGAACATAATGGTGGGTTCTCATACTTCCGGCGACCGGGAGCGCTCATCACAAGTCTTACATTCGTAGGTTGAGATGACTCTCCCGGGTACACTTGTGGCTCCTATGGCATCTCCAAAGGACAAGAAACTCTTGGACGCGAAATACAAGATTTTTAGAGAGGTCATCGAAATTCAGAAGCGGTGGAGGCGAGAAATAGAAGAAGCTTCTGGTTAAGGACGCCAATGCTAGACAATTGTGTACGAGGGACCAGAAGTAGAAAGGGAAGAAGAATTGTAGATATGTAATCCGGACGCAATCGAGCACGCTGTGGGCGGTCATTGACCGTTACTGGTTAGCTTAAAAACTATCTTCGCCCTCGATCATGATAACTTTCATCCGCCATCCCTTATAATCATCGTCCATGTCATCGTCTGCCCAATCAAAATCCTGGTCCCCAGTGGTCCGTCCGCCTATTTCAGCTCCGGTCCCACCCTCTGTAAAGGAATGTTGGTTAAGGAATGTCTCGGTCCCAGTGCGTGTGTTGGAGAAATCACCTCCTTCAATCCCACCTAAAATATCAATCTCCTCGTCCTCTTGGAGTTTTTTTCGGAGAGCGAGCTGGGCTTCGTCTTCCTGTTTCCGAAAAAAAAACGTGTCTATGAGTTTACCATTATAGATCATCAGAAAAAAAACCTTACCAGGTCAAACTCCGCTTCCCCCTCTTCATACCAAACATTCTCATCTGCTTCCTCAAATCCTCCCGCGAATGCACCCCATCGTTCGGGAGAGGGGCTATGCCAGATAAGAATGGTACCCTGGTTTGTAGTTGAGGCAAGGCGTGGTGCAGATGGGTGCCACTATGGCAGAAACAAGACACTGAATAAAAATGTGAAGGGGTCAATAGAAACTCACGTGGACATCTATTAATGGCTCTCTCCCTCCATCCAATGCACTCGCAAACTGTCCATCATTGGAAATATCCCATATGTAGACCTTATGCGCTGCTGGGTCTGCGGCACCTATGAGCCGGAGAAGTTACAGGTTGATGACCATGCGAGGGAAAGGAGAGTAAACCGCCTCAGCTACATACCTCCTGCCAACCATTCTCCGTCTGGGCTATACGACATCGAATGCCACGCAACTTTTGAGATCGGGTCGTTGAACCTATGCGTAGGTTCTAATTCTGTTTCAAGTATACTTTGTGCATTCACAGAAGCAGAACCGGTTTCAAATGCTGTAGCACCATTGGATTCAGCATTTGAGCTTGATCGAATAATGCCATCGACGGCAGGAGGAGTGGATGAGTTTGCGCCATTTCTGACAGAGGACGAAAGCGGGGTAGGATAATTCGGAAGCGTAAATTGTCGAATAGTTCTATCAGAGGAGTTCGTTGCCAGACGCCTTGGTGCACCAAATAAGGGGAAATAGTCAAGTGGGATCATATGTGAGGCTCACCGGCCTCCTTTGGCAAACTCGAGGCCCTTGATGATCCCTGCGCCAGATATACGATGTCTCGCGATAAGCTATGAGAGAGATGTTATACCCTAATGCTTATATAACTCGGATTCGGAGAATCTAAAGCAAATGATAATCAAAACGGAAGTGAACCATTCACTTACCGCTTTTGTTCGGACATTAAAGACATACACTGTGCCTGCGGAGGTACCGACAAAGACATGTCGGCCTGTTGGATCAAACCGGGCGGATGTCATTATAGACCTGCATCGGCAACGGTGGGCGTCAGGTCGTGCAGAAACATGTCGATTCAGACAGAGAACAACAGAAGTGAACGTAAACCATAGGGGTGATATCGAGGAAGTAAAACACGTCAACATACCGTGCTCTCTCGTCATTGTCATCTTCATCGCACAACTCAAACCGACCACGGTGAGCGTTGCGCAAGTCAACTATGTAAGTTTCCCCTGTACTAAGAAGTGCGAGTATAATGCGACTAGGAGACGAAATCAGAGGACAGCACCGGCCATGGAAGCTTTTATAAGTTACATACCTGTTCCTTGGGTGAAAGCTGGCCGAGACGACTGGTGCGTCGAACCTAATGGTTGTATGCCTGTGAGGGGGGTCGTAGGGTGACGCGAGGTCCCATATGATGATATTCCAGTCTTTGGACGCAGTGAGAACGTATCGGGAGTTGCGTGACCAGCTGCGATGGTAAGTGTCAGGCCATAGGCTCGAAGCATGGGTGGTAAACGCACTCTATGGCGGTAACGCCCTTTACATGGCCTTCACACCACCTGACTGTTGCTTTCGTGTCGAGATCCCATATAACAGCCGACCCATCACTACGTCCAGCTGCAAGAAGCTGTCCGGTGGGATTGAAACGGGCGAACGAAGCTCCTGAGACAAGCGAGGTCTGTACGGCTGTGGGGTGGGTGATAATAAACGGATCTGTTAGCGACGTGATATTAGTGTGGATGAGTTGCGATGCCACTTTAATGAGCGTACTAAGGAGGGATGCGTTCATAACCGTTGTTGTTGTTCAGTTCAATAGTTCGAGTTCGATGTTGCCTGCCCTCGACTCGCTCGTTGTCCCCGCTGCCTTTGCACGGCACGACAAGATAATTGATACAAGCATCCTGGCTGATTTGTATGCATGGAGATCAAACACGGAGTTCGCACTGAACCAGTTGGACTTGTCGAACATCCCCGCACTTTCGGTTTCCGATCTAGCTCGTCTGGTTGGCGTTCTTGCCCCGTTGACGGCAGTGGCTCAATGGTCCTCTCCGGCGACACGCCCACTTGCACTGGGTATCCTATTTTGTTCCTCGGGGCTCTTCCCCATTGATCTTTTCGGTAGCTTGCCTGGCCAGGATCCCTGCTTCGGACCAGCTTGTCTCCCACATCTTGACGCACGTTGTTAAACCTCTCTTTGCGCCAACCCCTCACCCACGGCTTCACACATCCACGGGGCGAATCCTCCCTCGTCCGGCAGACGTACAAGATACATACATCGAACAACCATGGAAGGAACATCCCGGTCTGGACGAAGTTGTCCGTTGGTGTCTCTTAAACACACAGGTCTGTTTGAACAGATTCATCGCTGTCTGTGATGCCTAGTGACTGTTTCATCATCTAATAGTCTTCAGCATATGAAAATCTGTGGCCACTTTTCTTACCCCCAGTCATGACTTTCTTGGATGACTATCAAGTACCTTACAAACTCCTCGGCGTCCGTCTGGTTTCTGATATGCTAACTCGTGCTCCTTCGGGTTTACTGCTTCGAACCAGTGTAGACGAGTTGATGTTCACGGTACGTAGCATTTTGTGAAGCTTTTGTACACTAAAGCATCCACATGCTTCATCGGATTCCAATGCAGTCCCTCACGAATTCTTTGTCGCACCTTGGAGACCAGTCAACCCCAGACTTCATACATCTGGCTGTGACGGCTACCCTTCAACTCATCGATCTCACTACCCCCTCTGCATTTCCTTCGTATTGCATTTCGCCTCATGACAGCCAAAGTCGCGATATTCTAGCAACAGTTCTTACGCACTCCCTGTCGACATCGCAGTCCAAGTCACTATCGACGCGCTTTTCTCGACTGTCTACCCTCCTTTCGTCTTCCCTTCTTGGTACAATTATAATGTACACACCTACTTTTCTCCGTCCAGAGTTATCCTCAGGCTCTGGTCCCGATCCTTTCGTTGACCCGGAACACATAGACACCAGCCCTGCTCATGTGCAAGAACCTTACCTTCCACCGTCGACGCCCAAAAAACAGCCATTTAATCCAACACTCATCGCAGCAGCCCAAGCTTTGCCGCCGGCATTGTTGAGACTTGGCATAGGTGGCTCTCGTTTCCTGAAGGGTATTGTCCCTCTATTAGCCGAATGGCTTTCCCTGCCTCTTCCCATCGTTGCTATTGAGACCGGCAGTATTCTGGAAAATAGCGAGGGTGCTCCTCTATGCGATGCGGAAAGGTCGTCGGATCACAACTCGAAACTATTCGTAGTAGATGCTACACTGCATCTCGCCTCATTATCCTGTCTGACCGTCCTCTTTCACACCTGTACTCCACGGATGGAAGGATGGTCTATGACAATTCTTAATGCTCTCGGAAGATGCTGGGTTGAATGTGCAGATATTGAGAACCAGAAAAGAGATAATAGTGCTTTGAAGGATAGTCTTCATGCTCTGAAGAAACAGCTGAAAGAGGCTACTGTGCAGCTAGCTAATGTTAATCCCAGCATTACTAAGGTGTGTTCAATCTATGATCACATGTTTTCCCTTGCTTTTGTTGAGAATGGTTCTTATTCCAACTCTATTGACTTTCTCCAAAATTATTGTCCACTTACAAATATGTATTTATAGGAGTATGGCATCTTATTGGCATACAACAAATCTCTTTTTGAAGGTTTGGTAGAGGAGATCCATTAGGCTTACAAACAGGAGGGGCTTCAGTTAATATTTGTACTGAGGAGAACTACAGAGGTCACAAGTTTAAATACTTTGATAAGTACCATGAATGACCATATGAAATAAGAAAGTGTTTAGCAAAAAAAAAGTTATAAGTGGGAACAACTTGGATCCTAACTTATTTGGATACAAGTGTGGCAATAAAGGGAAGTTGTTAGAAGAGGGCTGGACAAACTCTGAGGTAACTCCACCATAACAGAGTTGAGGAGCCAGGACTTTAGCTTCACCTTATATGGTGTGCCCTTGCACAGAAACTGGAGTCCTGAATTTACAGAGAGTCAGAGGTTTGGAGGTGAACAGAGAGAACACACAAAGGGGGAGAATATCAATTCTTGTCAATATTCAAACTAAGGAAAATACAGGGATGTGACAAAGGGTTTAGTTTAAATACTCAAAGTGAAGCAAATCACATGCTAGAAAGACATAGGGGTGAAAGATGTAATATAGCAACAATGAAATAGCAA
>JBBPKO010000388.1:0-17184 GCA_038089295.1 Xerocomus amazonicus
GGAATCCAATATCCAGACATTGTCCAGATGTCCGTGTCTGCACTTGCACTTTTCTTTTCCTTTACCAATGTTCGGGCAAGCACACTCATTGTAAGCAAATGTGGGAGAGCAAGTAGTATATTGCTCTATTGTAGATACATGGAAATTATCTACATTGTCCGATGATATTATACTAAGATCTGTGAAAACAGGGAGATCTATTAGTGTTGACGACGGATCAATGGAATTATCTACATACGACATTAAGACATCCACAGAGATACTTGTCCCTAGACCAGCTAGGACCGCCAGCTCTTGCTCGAGGTCCTCAGGGGGAACGGAACCATAGATGTCGACGATGTCGTCAAGATCTACTCCATTGTTCACCTCTTCTGAGTCCCATTCAGCATCGGGTGCCATCTCGATTTGTTGGCAGTGGTTTTGGCGGCCACCGCACTTCCTCTTCTTCGATGCCGGTTGTTCCTCAACCAGTTCCTCACCGTACGTTGGGTCGTCATACATGTCGTACAATGCCCTGGTGAGAGGTGGAGGAGAGGGAGGAAGCTCCTCGAACCTCACGGAAGGAGGAGCGGGAGGCAGAGGAAGGGAGACAATCAGCATAGTGCTGGCTGTGACATGCGCATCGAGGTGCCGGATGGTCTGACAGGTGGGCTGTATGTCCAGCCTGTCGGCAAGGGAGAAGGCCTGCTTGATCCTTGGATCAGCGGCAGGGCTGTACGCGCCTTGGTAGGCACATGCGGACTTAAAAGCGTCGACCCGTGGGTCAACGGCGGGAGTAGGGCCATCCATTATTGGGGCCCAGAGAGAGAAGGCGGCTGAGGCAATTTGGGGGACCTCTGCCGTTGCTGCGGTGTTTGCGTTAGGCTTGGAGCCCTTTCCTCGTTTTCAGCGAGGTTTCTTGTCCTTGCCACCTTGTTGCTGTGGCTTTTGCTGCTGCTGGAAAGTGGGCTCCTTGCTCTTCTGCTTGACCGCAGAGACCTTGTTGGCCGATTGGCCAGATTTTCCCTTTGCGAGGGACCTTGACTCCCAGGAGAGGACGGCGGCGTTGTGGATTTCCTCCACTTTGGGAACAGTCTTCGCCTGGGCCATCATCTGGGAGATGATGTCCATCGTAGGGGGGAGTTTGGCGAGAATCATCATCACCTGAATCTCCAGAGTAAATTTATATCCTACTGTTTCAAGGCAGCCGAAGAGGGTAGCGACCTTAGTTAAGGCCAGAGCTGGGTGAGAGGAGGAAGGGATGGTGGTGTCGAGAAGCTCCCAGAAGAGTGTGTAGGCAGCGGCGAGGGAGGAGCTTTGGTATTCCTTCTTGAGGGCAGCTATAAGGCTCTCAGCGATGAGGTGAGATGAGAAGCGTTGACGGATGTTATCCATCATATAGAGCTTGATCAAACCAATCAACTGGTTGTTTGCACAGAACCAGTCAATGTAGTTCTTCCGCTCTTCTGCAGTTGGGGTCTCAGGGAGCTCATCGGGGGATGGGATGTACGTTGCCCAGAGGGAACCAGAAGCTTAAAGGTAGGCCTCCATTGTGGGCCACCACGTGTTGAAGTTGGAGCCATTAAAAACAGGCATCCTGTTGTCTTTCGAGGTCGACATGTTTGATATCTGCAACGTTCGTTAGCATCAAGTGCAAGAACAGAGAATTCAAAACGGCATAGTTTCCCCCTCTTCCAGATGGCGATCAGCCAGTTAAGGCGACCAGCGTCATCTGGCATAGGTTCACCCTCTTCCTCAAGTAGCGATCCACTTGGTCTACTTTTCAGTGACACTAGTGGTTCAGCGATACTTGGGAGAGATGGGAAGCAGAGGTGTACTAGTGCATATCCAGGTTTCCCTAGTAACTGGCCAATGTTCAGCGATGGAGAGGAGCTTTCGCTCACTCTCCAGCGACCAGAGGCTAGCTACCAGGGCTCATAACCTGTTGGGAGTAGGGCATAGCAACGTCCATCGAGGAAGGGTTGCTGGTACTCACTGGATAATGCTTGGTAGATTGCTGCTTAGAGGATGGTCGTGGTACGAACGCAAGAGTCTCTATTAGAACTCTGAAGTGGAGTTCAAATTATCTACTATGTGCATGTGAACTTCTACTTAATATAGCATACGTTCAACACAAGGTTTATTTGTTTTGGGTACAGAGGATGGAATGAGTGCCCCTCCCCACTATGCAGGTGCTCTCCACAGTAGGGAATTCTAGCATTTTCATTTTTGATTTTCATCAAAGGTGACAATTCAAGATTCCTGTAATATAGCCTTTTTTTAGATTCATTTATGTCCCATTAGGGTACTCTCTCTATGTAAGGACAATGCTATCTAAAGTAGAGTAAAGAGAGCCCCCTGGCCCCCCCCTGGGTCCCCACCCTGCAAATGCCCTGAGGGCCAGCCAGCATAAGGCCTCCCTCAGTCCCAACCATTCCCATGATATAGCCTTGCTGGTACAGTTATGACAGCTGTATATTGATGACCAAGAGAAACTTGAACTGATGGCGGAATTCCTTATAGATCTATCATGTCCCTGTTTCACTCGCGGATAGGTGGGTGGCGGTTCAACCACCTATCAGCAAGTGAACGATCACGTGTGAAGTCCAAATGCTAAACAAACAACAAAATGATGAGAGCGGTATCGAGTTGTATAAGTTCGACATCGAGAAGTCTGTACCAATATGCCCTATTCTGGATGTTCCCAACAGGGGACGGGGACATGATGGATCTATACGGCTATCGAGCTTACCACGCGCGGTCTGGTTCTCTTTTTAGTTTTCGCCCTCTACATTGGCGCGATTGGTCTATCCCCCCGGTCAGCAGACGCACATCATCACTGACATTGTCCTTCCCATCGCAATGAACCGGAGGATCCCAGCCGCTGGACGGTAGTTTCAGTCAATCGCTTTTCTCGATACAAGCTCTCTTGATTTCCGTTCCTGTCCATCGTGCTGAAAATTTTCATCACTACGTTTGTCTCGGTTTGACTATCTATTCAAGAGGACGATGGAGAAAATACTTCAAGTGGCAAGGAAGTTGCGTCTCAATTGATCACATGCGAAGGGTGTAGAGCATCACAGGCGTCACCGTATATGAGCGCCGCGGCGATATCAATCAAGTCGGCAACCCTCTACGTGCCATGGTCACTCGTGTTCATCGTTGTGTATGCGTCGAACAACCCCAGGAAATATGTTATGATTACGACGCTGTCGTATGTTCAGGTACATTCCCATTCGTTACTTTGACCGTGCAAGTACTGACTCAAACACGACAGGCGCCCACCCCCATGATGATCATCTATCGAGCACCGAAAATACTAAGCGAATCCGACAGTCGGGCAACAGAGGAACTTAAAGGGTAAACGTTTAAACGATCAACGCTATGGTGTTAGCGATACCAAGTGGAGCTCACTGCAAACCAGTCATAAATTTATATGAGTAAACAATGATCATGTCGGCACCTAACGGACCTGTTTTTTCTTCGAGGAGAACTTTTATTCGTGTTAGCAAGGGCAGGAGGTGTCGGTGAGGCCGTGGGGGGCCATGTGAGAAATGATTCGTGTAGATAAGACCACACATGGATACCCCATCATCGGCTGATCAACTTTCTGTTATTGTCCCCTTCGGCCCTGCGCCCTTAGTATTGGCACAATGAGTTCGTACAAAGTGCGAAAGAAATGTATAAAACTAACCTGTCCATCCAGACAGCCCGAAAATGACCAAGATCCGTGTGGGTAGCGCCGTACGCGTGCTCATATTCTTGGAGGACGGCATTCACCTCCTCAGTGGTGGGGAGGATGGCAAGGTCCGACAGTGGTCTGCAGAGGATGGAAAGGAGGTCGGAGAGCCGCTGGAAGCGAACGGTGCTGTCTGGGCAATCGCTCTATCGAACGATCACAACTGGATCGTCACAGGCGACGAATCGGCAGTGACCACTGTGTGGAACAAGCGTACGCGCAAGCGCGCGCTCACGGTGAATGAACACCTAGATGTGGTGTACACAGTGGATATTTCTCCAGACTCTGCCAAATTCGCCACGGGATCGGGAGACTTCAGAGTTTTTATCTGGGATACTCTGACCGGGCGCAGACTCGTCGGTCCACTTTACCATGACCGTGAGGTGACATCGGTGAGGTTCTCCCCAGGGGGAGATCGCATCGCTACCACCACATGCGATCGTGAGTCGCTCCGGGTCTATAACGCTCTCTGTGGTGAGTTGCTTAGAGACATCCCCGTCACGTCAAATGCCCGCAGTTCCATCGCCTGGTCTGCCGATTCGCACTACATCTTCTCCTTATCTGCAAACGTACTCCGTCAGATTCACATTGATACCAGTTCCTTTGAATCGGAACAAACGCTCCCCGGAGAGAAGGAGAGTCGTGCCGGATCTATGGTCCTATCTAGCAACGGCAAATTCATCGCTTCCTTCGTCGGTCGCTCTCTCACATTTTGGGATCCCACCTCGTTTCGTCGGTTTGGACCCGTCTTTACGTACCATGGCGGATTTTTGCGGTCCATCGCAGTTTCGTCGGATAACAAATATGTTGCAACGGGTGGCGAGAACGGACGGATTACCGTACGCCATCTCAACGATATCATCCCCGGCTCATACCTCGCCCACCTACATCAAGTTGAAAAACGCCCCGTTGGACACGTCGGAGCTGACATTGAGCGAGAAGTCGAGGCACTCCGTGGTGCATTTCGCGCGCTTCAACTTCACGTTGGTACGTCTTCCGAGACCTTGGTCCACGCATCACCGGAGCGTGACGTCGCTATTTCAGATGAGTTGACGCGCATGACCGCACAACTGAGTGATCATTTGATGGCACAGACGACGACGCTCTGTGTGTCAGATGGCACATACCGCATCAAAAGTAACGCTCGGGACGTATATCTGACATGCCCACAGAGCGTGCCTCGCACAGTCGTTACCCAAACACTGGATCCATCCAATATTTCCCAACGAGTCCGTCGTCGTCCATATCCGAGCGTGATGAGCGTCACTGAACGACGTACCTTATTCGTAGTGGACGATCACTTCTATCGGTGACGGCACCTGCACGGTTTCGGGTCGCGTCGGAAACATGAACGTGCCATTGAGCGCTGGACATACGAACCAGTTGGTTTGTGTTCCAGGAGGAAAACCTGCTCGCTGGACGTTTGAACCTAGAGGTAACGCGCACGTGTCAGTTTCATCGATGTCGTCGTGGCTCGTTTCACCTAGTACATCTACAAACAGGATCGGGAATGCTGTCGACGCTACTGCAATTCATCTTTCGCGTCGCCGTAAAATTGTGCGTTGCCGACTTTCGTGCTGGCGTTGTGCGTACTACTTATCCTCGCGCGCGACACGTCAGGTCTTGGTTGTTCCTCGAAACGTACGTAGACATGAAATCGCTCTGAGACGTTATTGACACGCGTTGATGAACACAGAATAGTCAAAATCAGCGTTGGGTCCTAGAATGTGTCGAACGTCTTTAGTGAAAGGGTCGCATCGCATGACTTTGGTTCGAGGTCGGATTCCTTCGATCACTTAAGCCGTAGATCGATAACAACTTTGTACCACCTCGGTCATGTATTGACAGCATGTTTGGATACGTAGTCGGCGGGATACGAAACGGTAAAGGGGTATACGGTAAGTGTCCTGAGTAGTAGACATGAACACTGAAAACAAATACAGAGAGATCTTTCCATATCCAGCAGTTCTCGAGCAACTTGCAAGCAACTGACCCCCGAGACAGCATGACGGATAAGCAGTGTGCGTTTCTTGCGAGACGCGCGTCTAATTGGTGTACAAACAACGGTCGTAGTTGCCGCCTTGGTTGGCACCCCACCACGCGGGAAACAAATGGGCAGTACCCGATGCACCTTGAACGGCGAAAGAGAGAATGAATACCATTACCTGAGTACCACCGTCAAGAGCTATAAAATTGCCATGAGTTATCACGAGAGGAGAAAGAAGATACAAAAACGGAACGTACCAGCACTAACGAGGTAGTTGTATTTAATGAATAAACGAGGGTAGCGCGTTCTGATCCACCATTGTGACAAGAATGCGAGCACAAAGTATGATAGAACTAAGGAATTGATCCCCACGGAGAGGTAGCCTATGGCCCCGCTAGATGAGAATGCATCAAAGGCTGGGCTCCTCGTGCGAAATGTTAAACACATACCAAATAATAGGCGTATAGTAGTAATCGGTACGGAGCTTAGGCCAGTAGCGGTGTATTATCCAGAAGGGTATTGGAACAAAAAAACCGATTATGAATGACAATGGGACCCATTGGTACCTCTTTCCGGCAGAGAACAACTCGTAGCTGAGGCCGCCCCATGTAATAGCTTGAGAGTTGTATTGCTGCGGTTGTTGACCGGACCAGATATTCGTCCCCTGAACGGAAAGTAAGATCTCGAATTGGTTGGTGATGATTGAATTCATTAAAACTAATCGATATCAGTAAAAATATGAGAACCCGTCTTTTTGTCTTACCGTAGTTCAAGACAGCACCGAGGAGAGTACCAATAACTTGGGCTGTATACGTAGCACGGGGAGGGAGTTTAGCATCTGTAACGATATATCAACACCTTCCATTAGCACCGTAATAAGCCAGCGCACACTGTCCGATCTTGAGATCTTGGAGTAAGAATGTTGCTTGTGAGGCGGTGTCTTGCAAGCAAAAATGATGAGCTCGCATCTCAAAAAGTACTTACATTTCAACTCACTGGAGCTATACAAAACGAAGTACATGTTGGCCATTGGTTTACCAGGATGCAGATATCCTCCAATCATTTGTACAAAAGTCTCTGTGCGGTCTTAATCAACATGCGTGGTGTCAGTGAAAATGGGGACTCACGAATTGAGATACCAACGCCTGTGATAGCGAACAATGCTCCAAGGAAGACGATGGATACAATTGCCAGAAGTACGGATATCAAAAAGCCATACCATGGTAGTGTGGAATCGCTCTTGTAAATTACCACCAGACCCACCACAAAGGACGCCACAAAAGTAACGTAGTACCAACTGTATGGTACATCGGGGTACTGAAAATGAACTGTCTCGCATCCGTTACTTCGCAAAAGGGCTTAAGCGCACCTTGAGCATTTGAGCATAATGTGGGTCAATGTCTTCGTTTTCGCGGGATAGCTGTTGACGCATGCCGTTGTCCTTCCAGAAACGCCAATTAACATTTCGAAATTCGAATTCTTGCCACCATTTGCGAATGCTCAAAGGAGCCATCCAACTCCATGCAAGACGTAAATCATCACGGTTCCAAAGAAGCAGATGAGTAAACGTAGCTGCCATTGCCAAGTTCGCGGTGAGGAGAGATATGACCCAGGTCCCGGGATAGTATGGCAAGCCCTGCTCTGCGAGGAGGGTGGGGTCGACTTCATAATTTGAATTCAAAATCAATGACTGATTATACAGTGTGCCGTTCTCGTAGAATAAGAGCTGAGAAAGCTACAAATTTTCAGTGGGTGTCTTACATGAAAATTATCCATTCTTACGAATGGGAAGTTTTGGGAGTGCCAAATGTTTTTATAATAGACTGTGACAAAAACAACGCTAACGAGAGTAGGTCAGCCAGACCTAATCCATTGATGGAGCACCCATCGCTAACGTACATGCACAGTATATAGCCGATAAAAGTGGAGAGCTGTTACTCATTAATCCGAAACGTCGACTACGAAGATTTGCGTCCAACTCACCTGAGCCTTTAGGGGAATTACCAGAGGGCCGCCAACAGCAATATACTGGAATATGGATGTGAGCCATAATTCCTACCGTCACCTTCATGCAAAGGCGAACCTGCCAGTCAAAACAGATCGAGAGAAAGCCGAGACCTTCATTGCCATTCGTTCCGCCAAACACCCTCGAGACTGCCGCATTATTCGGGGCAGCAAGACACGCGATCGAAAAGCCAGTGAGGAGAGGAAATACCCACTCGGGAAAAAGTTCCCAAATAAAAATGCTAGTAATTCTTGGATAAAAATCCCATCAAATGCACAGGAATGGGACATACGCTCCGAAAACGATGTAGAATACCTTGAGTCTCCGTCGCATATCTGTGCCGTCTTGGAAGAATGCATCAAGCATGGATACAAGCGGAAGGACAGTGGGATAAAGCATTTTCGAAGGGTATAAAAGCGTTGCTTTCGTCAATACCCATCAGCCCATACTTCGACAGATTGTCCAGTGAAAACCCACATCTTAGCAGACCACCGATACCATAACCAAGTAATTGGCTAGAGAATAGCAAGAAAATGGAAGTCCCAGCGTTGGGAGTGATGTTATAGTATAGGCGCTGTACAGCAAGAACGTCCGTCGCTAGAGCCGAGGTTGCTGCTGCACTGGCCATAATAATAATGAAAGCGTTCTCCTTCTTGTTAAAAGGATGCTGACGACGAGTTGGGTAGAGTAAATGCAATAATAATCGAAACTCACTGGATTCAGGTAGCGGAATAGGCCGTAACGAGGGATGAATGTCTCCATCGCAAGTCCAAGTACGTAGGAGATGATGGCGAGGAACATTGATGATACTCCAACAGATTGCTGACGACATAGATGTGAGTGCTAGATATGGAGGATGAACATGGAAATTATGAATGCGTACTGGTTTGAAATAATAAATCTGGGCTGTTGGGCGTAAGAACGAAGAAAATGCCAGAGTGGGGATAAACTCACCCAGAGAGCCACCAAAGGCGGATAGACCAAGCCCAAGGAAGAAGGCACGGAAGGTCCATGGATTGAGAGATGGATCGTCATCGACAGAGATGACATGGGTTGCGATTTCACGCTCGCTGTGGAGAACAATTTCTGAGGAGTTATCAACAGGCAGCGGGTTTGCTGCCTCGATGTCTTCCTTCACATTGTACGGTTTGTGGTCTCTTTCAAAACCCTTCTCATCGATGTCGCTTGACAAGCTGCCAGGCACGGGACGACCATCTGAAAGGACATGGGAGGGTTGATCATCCATGAGTGGTGAGCGTATGCACTGGGTATCAGAAAATATCGCATGGTATACAAGAGTCGGTGCGATTTAAGGACAGGATAAGCGTCGTGTCATGTGACGGCTACTCAGAAGGTTTCAAGCGACCTTTTGGGATCGATTGGAAATCCATGTGGTTCGGGAAGCATGTGGTAGATGCCCGTGTCAGCGTCTGCCGACGCGCAGTGGCATCGGATAAGTGAATATTGTTCAGCAAGACGAAATTGCATGTGTGATTTGCCGTGGGCTCGCGAATATTTCTAGCGGGCCTTTGTGAAAGACAAGGAGCATTCGATAGTGTGCGGCGACCTGCTGATTTCAGCGTCAAAATGTGTGAAGCGTTGAATGGAATGAATATACGCGGATGATTCAACGTGAAACTGGAGCACTGCCATACCGAAACACCGCGCTGTGCCACTCAGCCGCCGCCATATCCGTACCTTACATTACACGGACAGAATAACGCATAACATGCCTAACTCTGTTAACGCGGCCACGAATCCCTTTTCGACGCTAAAACAAAACTGCCCTCAAGGCACTTCATTGTAGAACCTCGCATCAAAATCCCTGAGTTTCTTTCTTTCTTTCTCGTTCCTCGGTATGGTGACCCTTAGTTTGCAACATCATTCTAGGACGATCGACGAAGCTGTGAAGTTAAATCCGTACAAGCATTCGTCCCTGGTTCAGGCTTCAGGCTATACTGCTTCTCCGTTTCATGTAAGTACAAACCGCCCTGTTTGAACCGGAACTCGGCTCTCCGACAGAGCACTCACTTTCGCTTATCATCCAACTTCCTGTCACACCACCTCTACACTCTAGTATCATCACTACCAGCCAATCACACCCCCGTCACCTGTCGCACAATCGACCCCTTTTCGCAATCCGTCCGAAAACCGCACTTCTCTGAATGTGCCTTATCTATCGGACGAAGTTCCTTGAATGTGTACAAAATGTACCAAGTATACCGAGAGACAGCTCACCAGAACCGACGCCCGTGTTGCTTGCCCGTATGGACCGAGAGAATCGGCCAAACCTTGGCCCTACTCAACCACAAACGGAATCAGTGCCAGGTACTGTGATAAGAAAAAGAGCAATTCGGAGACAGGTCCACAACCGATCGACGATAAGGGCCCTGGAGCAGTGTGCAGCCGGTAAGGTAACAGGTGGCAAGTCCAAAACGCGGCTGTCACACCCCATGACAGGTGGAAGCTCAGAGTACGCCTTTGACTGACCAATCGAACCCCTGCGAGTGGTTCTGCCCTGACAGATATGAGGATTTTGGCTGGGCTTTGTACAACGTCGACGACTGGTCCTGGCCCCAGTTCGGAGGCAGCTTGGCTCACTACTCGTACACGAAGACCGTCCAGTGTCCCTCCTCCGCCTGGTAATTATCTTACCAGTATTTATGACTCTCTCAAGCTTACCACCGATCGTCCATGGAAGTCGAATAGCAGTGCCTGCGGGCAGGTGGGTCGAGGAGCAGCATACTCAGTCGTGTCGGAGTCAGTCTTTCCACTGAATGTCGCCATGCAGGCTCGCAACGGAAGCGGCCAGGGTGTTAGCTTCAGGAGCAGAAGTGGGAGCAAGGCTTTCTCCGGGATACGTATCGGACAACAAGACTAAGGAAGTGGGGATGCTATTTAATATTATTGCGAAAGACGCAATAAATCGTATTCTGTTCACGAATCTGGATCGCAGCGTCATTCGATCTCCTCTTGCAGTATCATCACCCAGTACTAGTATATTATCGGTAAATTCTTCATGTCTATCCCGTGAAAGATAGACTGATCTTGTCGCTGCTAGTCCCAGTGTCCTCGCACACTTGTTCAAATGAAATATATGTTGTTTTTGTTGCGCATTATACAGTGACCAGCCAGACTGTCGCGCTCAGACCCTCATAATATTGGACACGGTCCAGATCAACACAACAGCATACATCGATACTGTGGAACCGGTAAAGTCGAGAAACCCGATCGCCTTTCGTGACAGAGAACACCGCTCATCTCCACGTTTACGAAGCGACATTTCCTGACGAAACTGCTAACATACCCTCCTGGTGTCCCCGAAGAGCCTCAGGTATTTGTTATGCCTTTCGGAAGAATTTGCGCATCATTTGACAGGGTAAGTACTGTCGCAAAGGGAAGAAGACGTTGTCCTAACTGCAATGATCCCATGTCAGACCAGCATCCTCGAGGACATTGCGCATCGCGCGATGGATGTCACATTTTGGGAGGTTGAACTGAGCGAAAGAAGATAAGTCAGTCCGACAAAGATAATATCACGCACAGCGTACCCTATTAGAACCTTCCAGTGCCTTTTTCACAGATTCGTAAGGCAGCACCGTCCTTGCCCATTTGGTGAGTAGATCATCTGGGGTCGAGGGGTGGAGGGAGAGCGCAATAGTATAGGCGTCGAGCGCTTCTTCGTATTTCTTGGCCACAGATGCGTCATCTCCAATTGCTTCGAGCGCAATAACGCACTTGTTAGTGAATCCTGAGAAAAGCAACTGAACACTTGCTCTGCATTGGCATGACGAGACTCACCGGAGAGCCAGTCCGTGATGGTCGTGCCGGCTTTCACCTCATCAGGAATGCATTTGGTATATTCGAGAAAAACCTTTGCAGCATCGATGATGTGCCCGTCCGCATAGAGCGTTTCACACTGATGTTTCTGATAGTGCGCACGAATAACTTGTTGTGGATTGGCAAGCTCGGCGCGAAGTTGCTGGATGGTTTTCTCTAAATCCACTAACGAATGTGAATGAACATGAATCGTATTTGGATTGATGGTGAGAATGAACGCACAGGAAGCGCTCTCCTGCACACAAAGATCTGCACGCAGCGATCGAGTAGCGTCACCCATCATCCCAGGTCTTGAAGCACGGATATCAGAAAGAGAAGTAAATGCAGCAATATACATACCATCCATTGTACCGGTGGACTGTCGGAGACGATCTTCTGATGTTACGCACTGAATTTCGAGTGTTTCTTGTCCAGGACCTACGAGGAAACATCCAGGTTTTGGAATACGCCCACTTATAATGTAGGGAGTGGGCAGTGTATCACATATATGCCACAACGTGATTCCCTTCCTTCCAGCAATCGCGAGGTCGTAGTATCTTGAAACCGCAATGGACCAAATCTCACCAGGATAATGGACGAGAGGAGCGATCTGTTGGTGGGTAAAAATATCCCATAGTGAGACTGATGAACCTGCGCTCGCTGCGAGGAATGTGCCATTTTTGGCTACGGAGATGCTCTGTGCTTTGCCACCATGAATGGACCATTCGGAGAGAATCGCCCCAGAGGTGACATTGAGATGGCGGATGCTGCCATCATAAGAGAGGGCAAAAAGTCGTTTGCTCTCGCCGGTCCATGCAACGGATCGAAGTCAAGCCGTTTTTCACCGGTCGGGCGAGACCAGACACGGATTTCACGGGACGACCCAGTCGTGATTGTCATCGCATCCGGTGAAATGTCCAACGCAGTAACTGAATCCCCGTGAGCTTCGAACTCGGTCACTTTTTCGCGGCTCTTTACATCAGGGATGATCACTTGGTGATCGTATGTCCCAACGACGATCCACTTGCCATCTTGCGAGACTGCAATACTATAGACAGCATCGCTCGCAGCCATCGGAGTCCCCACTTCGTTGCCATCTGTCGTACGCCAACATCGAACCTGCCTATCGTAGCCACCGCCTACGATGTGCTCATCATCAGCGAGAAACGCGACCGCAAATGCGTTTTCTTTACAACTGGTTTCAATCGGTTCCTGTTTGACGAAGTTTTAGAGTCTATTTCTGTGGGTTTCTTTGTCTCACTTACCATTATATTATGGACAGGCTATAGGGTTGTGAGTGTAATAGAGGGGGGCGGCATGCGGGACTGGCCGATGGGTTGGATGGGGACTCCACTTCGTCGGTGGTCGATTGAGCGAGTGACGACGGAGTATCCTATTGTGCTTCGAGGTGTCAAACTGGCGGTGGACAAGGCGGTCACTGCAGCCTGCGTCGAGGTCAACACGATCAGAGTGGCAGCTCGTTGAATCGTATAAAGAAGTAAGATCGATGAGACTACAGTGCTTCAATGACTTCGGCGATCATGTCCTGCAACTTCGCGCATCTGAACCATAATCATACTATCAGCTGCGACTCGTCCATATTCCATCCGTGTCGCCTTCTCCAATAATATGTAAGCCCATTGGCATACACATCATGTGCACTCTGGTATATATCTCGCCGCACCGCGTAGATGTAGCATAGTCGCCCCTTGTCTTCACACCTCGCAGTCGTCATATAGATCGTGGTCAAGTTCTGTCCTGCCCGATCCCTCAGTGTTCCCGCCATAGCCACGGTGGGCTTCCATAACAGCGCCACAAATCGTTGTCTAGACGAGCAACTAATCGCAGTGCCCTTATCGTCTCATCGAGTCCAGCATTTCCACGTTCGTCCTCTTGGTCGAACAGCGAGCCGATCCAGGGGTGACAGAGGTAATGTTTCTGTGTTCAGCTTGCTAGTTATCCGAATTTCGATGTCCCCGAGCATAGCGGTCGTCGCGCGATATACATAGCGTTTTGTCTCTGCGTCCAGTCCCGACGGTCGGATGAGCTGCGTGACCTCGAAACGGATGTACGGAAGTTGTAATCGTTGGAAAGAACAAAATGGAGATGGAAGCTTGCCCAGCTGTTTATAGATATGTCACTGGGGACATGTCGGTGATTGATGGGCGCAGTTCTGAAACAGCACAGTCCAGCTCGGGGGTCTCCATATGTAGGATGTGTAGGGGAAGTTCCATTCCAGGCGAGTACTGTCACATCCCCCGATCCCGCAGGACACACGCTAAAAGTTGCCCAAGCGCGATGGTACCTTCACCATATATAGCTGAAATAGACCCTTGCAGAACACCAAGGAGTGCGTACGCCTCGTCTTCCACAAGTGTCACCTGTCGTGTCTATGCTAGGTAAAGTTTCTCCCGCACTCGGTCGAGGCCGGATTGAAGGGCAGCCACTTGCCCAGGGGACGCCTATGGCACTTCCATTTGCTTGATAATCTCCGGTGACTCCTTCCGGTTCCAGGGCTGCCCCATTCCGAGGTATGGTTTCCAGTCGGTTCTGACCACCTCGGCTGCCAGATACTCTTGGTATGTCCAGATTCTCGAATTAGAGATGCTTTCCTTCAACGCATCCTTGTTCCTATCCTCCGAAGAGACGTCACAAAGCCGAATCAGAGTGAGCGTCGAGTTGCGATACCAACCGAACATGGAGACGGGTGACCGTTGCATTACTACTTGGTTCTTTTTATCGATGGAACAGGTGGCACTCCATGCCCACCAAAAACCAAGCTCCCGCGAGAGCCTGCAGAATGTCTGCAGTTTTAAATTTGCTGGTGACATTTTAACATGTAGACTGATGAATTGGGCGTCTTGCAGTAAAGCTCGTCAGCTTCCCAGAATTTCTTGACCTCCTCAATCCACGGTTCGTCCAGTCCTCTTGTCATGGAAGATACAAGCTCATCGAAGATTAATTGTTCCTCAAACGCCTTCGATAGCTGTAACTTGTCGTGTAGGCGTGTCGATGAGCACGTCTGGAATAGGAGAGATGATTATTTTAATGACATTATGAATCGTGGGTCTGGGATCGACATAGTGGGAGCGGAGTGCTGCCGTCCATGTCAGACAACGTGACCGGAGGTACCAACAAAATAACTCACGAGATGCGAGCTTTAAGAGCATTTCATGAAATGCAGCAACCGCCTCCGAATAGCGATTCGCTTCGTGTAACGCTGCGTGTCTCTGCCCGTAGCCCAGACGAAACGATGGGTTTAGTTCAACTACCCCGAGACTGAATTGGCGACATTGTCTCCGGCGACGCGAAACGATACTTACCTCATCAGCATCCCTCAGTGCATCCTGCAACGCCACCGTCGCCATTCGTACACTGCTTCGCTCGATTAGGATATCTACGCGGTCCGGTGGGTCGAGCAACAGTATTGTCGAGCAGTGTCCATCGGCTTCACCGTAGCGCTGAGAGCTCAGCGCGATAACAGCGAGTTTTTCTAATCTTGCTGTGCATCGTCGTTTGAAATCCGCATCGCACCCCCGGACAAGGTCGAGCAACATTGCCTTGCGATCACCCCTACATGCTCATTTGCGACATTGGTGTCTGTTGGAAGTTCGTCTTCCATACGCCTAAAATAATCGATTGCATCAGTAACACGACCAGCACTCCCGAGGACGCCACACATCGCGTGGTAAATGACGAATTTCGGAAAGTTGAACTGAGCCAAAATATATATACATCAGCACGAAGAATATGATGTTACGCGCAACATACCTCGCCGGAACGTTCCAGGGCCTCGTTTATTGATTCGTGAGGTAGCAGTGCGCTTGCCCACTTGGTTAATAGGCTATCCGAAGTCAATGGGTGGAGGGAGAGTGCAATAGTATAAATGTCAAGTATTTCCTCATATTTCTTGGTCGCAGACGCCTCATCTTCGATTGTTTCAAGCGCAACGATGCATTTGTTTGTAAATCCTGAGAGTACTAGTTTGAGATGCAACCATACCGGGATGATAAATCGCATCGGGGAGCCAGTCCACGATGATTGTGCCTGCATTCACCTCGCTGGGTGTGGACCTAATATATTCGCGAAGAAGCTTTGCGGCATCAACGATATGTCCGTCCGCACGTAATGTTTCACACTGGTGTGTCTGTTGATGGGCACGAATGGTCTTTTGTGCATTAGCAAGCTCCGCGCACAGTTGTCAGTTGGTTTCTTTAGCATCTGGTGAGGAATGTACATTTGAAGGACCGAAAATCTATGAGTCAAGATACGCACCCTCATCCATAGTTAGCGATAAGACGGTCTTGTCCAAACCAACCACCCTCCGCGAATGATGCGAATTGGGAAGGGTTGTTGAATGGCTTTCTCGAAATTAGCTGGCGGATATGAATGAACAAGAATTGAGGAGTGAGACCACACACCTATTTCCACACGCAATGACAGAATGGTATTTTCTAGACCATCCTCCCTCCGTTTGGGTGCGTGAATAGTCTTCTGGGAATTGGCAAACTCAACTCGGAGTTGTCGGACGGTTTTTTCGTAATCCGCTGACGAATGTGAATGACCGAGAACCGTAACAGAATTTATGTCATGGATGTCGTATCAATGGGGGGTGAACGCACCGGAGGCGATTTCCCCCCTACGAAGGTCTGCATGTAACGAGCGAATGGTGTCGACAATGTAAGGTGTGGAAAGCGTATCACGTAGATTCCTTTTCTGCCTCCACGAACCACGAGGGCGTCGTTTTCTGAAATTGCAATGGAACAGATAGAATCAAGGTAATGAATGAATGAACCAATTTGACAGCGTGTAGAAATATCCCAGAATGAGATTGATGAGTCCGCGCTAACAACGATGTTATTTGCTGAGGGGATGCGCTGTACATCGTTACTGTGAATACGCCATTTGGAAAGAATCATCCCAGAGGCGACATTAAAATGGCGGATGTTGGCATCCTCGGAGAGAGCAAAGAGTTACTTGCTGTCGCTCGTCCAGGCAACAGACCGATAGACGACAGAAATGTTGGCGAAGATATGGCAAGCCTGACTTTTGTAGACACGAGGGGGACCTTTGCCGTCATACGACGAGCCAGCAGCCAACAGAAAACCGTCGGGTGAGAACTTGACTGTTCGAACGTATGTATCACGTTCCAAGTCGAGCAAGTTTTCGCCTGTTCGTGACCAGACACGGACACGCAGCCACGACCCAGTCGCAATGGTCGCCTTATCTTGAAATGTCCAACACGTCCACCAAATCCTGCGCCTTGAACTCGACCATCGTGTGCCCCAGCGACGATCCACTTGCCGTCTCGCGAGACCGCAATGCTAAAAACAGCGCTCCCTGCATCCATCGGTGTACCCACCTCGTTACCGTCTTCCACACGCCAGCGTCGAATCTTCTTGTCCTTTCCACCGCCTACGATGTGCTCGCCACCAGCGAGAAACGCGGCAGCACGGATGTAATGTTCACAATCGATCTCGATCGGTTTCTGTTCGACGACCCTCTGCGGCTTGTTTTCGTTCGCCGAATTCGATGGTCCCCTTGTCTCGCTTTCCGTTTTCATTCTCACAAGGTCCCTTTGCAGACTGCTCTTCGAAGAAGCTTTGCCTGATTCACCGCTTCTCGTCAGTGTTTCCGTGCCTTTTTTTGCATACT
>JBBPKO010000389.1:9264-25201 GCA_038089295.1 Xerocomus amazonicus
AAATGCATTGGAACTCCCTCTGCCTAACCTCTACTGACTGTGCCCCTATGGGATGTCATGAGTGCAATGACTTACCTTGGAGTGAATCTTGCCCCACTATCCTACAATGTCATGCTGCTGAGAAAAATGATATTGATCAGTCCAGACTGTTGGCTAATGAGAACAATGATGAGAGGGATGAAGACTAGACAGGTAAACATTGAGTCGGGTGACTCAATTTCTAAACATGGACCTTCTGTTACAATTTTATTTTCTTTCCTTTCCATCATGATATTCTCTCCTATTTGACCATTATGCCTCTCTTCTTTACCTACAGACATCTTTTCTCTTTCTAGATAATTCTCTTGGTATTACCTCGTGTTCCCCATTTACCCCATCCTCATGACTTCTTCCCCAATGATCACTCCACAGCTGCTTACTCATCCTCTGTAGTAGCTAACTTAGCTAGTCCATGTATAGTAGTAGGGGGTATTTTACCCAGACAATTATATCAGTAATAGTAAGCTAGTTCTATGTAATACTATATGTTCTCTAGTCTCATCCTTGAGTGAGACCTCTCTTTCACTTGAGTTCTTTTGTCCTCTTTGACTCTACTGTCTCAAGAACTTAGAAGCATAACAAGAAGATGCTAATGGCAACAAGCATACCAAGGCCATCAAGCCATTTATATCCATTCTAGGCCAGCAAGATATGATTATAGGATATGATTGGTTAAAATCTCATAACTCTGAAATCAATTGGATCCAGAAAACCTTATCATTTCCCTGATGTTCCAAACATTGCTGAGCATAACCAAAATCACAGAACTATCAGATGAGCATGGAAGAAGAAGTAGACTTGAAGAAGCAGGTCTCTAAGCAGTTCTGGAAGTATCTTGATGTGTTCTCACAGCAAGAATCTGAACGAATATCCATAAGAAAGCCATGGGACCATGCTATCGATTTGGAAGAAAACTTTGTACCTAAGAAAGGACACATTATATCTCTCTCAGACATAGAGATGGAGGAAGTGTGGACGTTCATAGACAAAGAAGTAAAGAAAGGGTACATTCAACCCTCTAAGTCACCTCAAATGTCACCTGTATTCTTTATTCCCAAGAAAGACAGTGGAAAAAGGATAGTCATCAATTACAGATATCTCAATTAAGGCACCATCAAGAACAACTACACATTGCCCTTCATTTTAACTTTAATAGATTGATTAAAAGAAGCAGATCATTTTACCATGTTAGAAGTGAGGTGGGGGTATAACAATGTACACATAAAGGAAGGAGACAAATGGAAGGGAGCATTCACCACACCAATAGGATTATATGAGCCCATCATTATGTACTTTGGCATATGTAACTTGCTGGGGACCTTCTAGAACATGGTCAATGATATCTTCTCTGATATGTATGTAGTGGTGGTGATCTACATCAATGACATCATGATTTTCATAAAAGGAAAGGCAGCAGATGAACACATGGAAGTAGTAGGAGAAGTTCTAAAAAGATTGCAAGAAAACAATCTATACCTCAAACCTAGTAAGTGTCATTTCAACCAGGATAAAGTCAACTATCTAGGAATGGTAGTCTCCAAGAAAGACATTGAGATGCAAAAAGGAAAGACTGAGGGCATGGCAAACTGGCTCATTCCTACCATGCTCAAATAGCTGTAAGAATTTCTAGGACTCACAAACTATTACTGAAACGAGATCAGAAAACCACAGAGACAGGACTGTGGTAGAACAACAGTAATGGATAGAACACCAACACTCAAGTGAATGCTGGGGCAAGGATAGTGGAGTAGTTACACACTTGTACTGGCCTGGTTTTTAGATCCCAGATAATGCCCAAGTGAACAAGACTGGGGATTCCAGTCGTTGCTCACCCAGTATTTATATTATAGCTATCTACACACAGACCATGCTATGCTACATTAATTAAGGTTCAAATCAACAAGAGAGGTGAACGCTATTGGCTAACAACTATAGTATGATAAGAGTCTAATCAGCCATTGGCTGGAAGTATTAGAGGATCAGTTAGCAAAGGATAAGAGCGACTAATACTACTGGTTAGAATGCTATGGAACAAATGATGTCATTATGATGTCATGGGGTCTAGAACAGATCACATGACTTGTTGAGTCATGGGTCTGGACCAGATTACCTAATCAGTCATGTGACATGTCATGTGACTATGAAGAGTAGAAGTCTGAATGAGCGAAAGTCACATGACCTGAAAAGTGAAGATAAAATACTAGAAAAAGCAGAGGAAAATACAGCAAAAATAGGAGGTTTTATAACACTACCCCCTGGCAAGGGTCTTGAATCCCAAAGAAGACCCAGGAGGAGAAACCTCTGTGAAATTTTCATAACACTCAAAAAGAGCCTGAAATGAGGCCATATCAAGACCACAGAGATGGTGAGGGGCAGATGGATGGGCAAGGTGAAAAGCATTCAATGCCTCAGCAGCATTGCGAAGATTGGATTCCAGTTCCCAGGAATGATCAGACATGTCCCAGCCTTTCCAGTACACTAGAAACTCCAGCTTGCCCCATTGAAGGCAGGAGTCAACAATGAAATTGACCTCATACTCCTCCGTGTGGTCATCTTGTACAACAACCAGATCAGGTCAGACCACAGAATGAGCAGCTGACAGTTCCACATACAGTTTGACACAGGAGACATTAACAGCTGGGAACACCTTCCAAGAGTGCAGAAGGGTTAGCTGGACGGCATTAGGATGGACAACGGTGACTGGATATGGGCCAATCCACTTCTGAGATAGCTTGGCAGATGGATAGGGAAGAGACAGGTTGGCGGTGGATAACCAGACACAGTTGCCAACCTTATATGAGGGAGCAGGAGAGTGGGAGGAATCTGTAGTATGTTCCATAACCTTACACAACTGCTCAAGCATAGCATGCACATTGGCATGGGATTTAGTGAGCTGTGTACCAAACAGCAAAGAGAAGTGAACGCCAGCATCAAAACCAACACAAGGGGCATAATTGTGAGTGACTACAAATGGAATAGTACCAGTAGCAGTGGTAAGGGAGTTATTATGGTTGAACTGGATGAGAGACAGCCATTCCACCTAGTTGGACTGCTTTTTTGAAACGTAAAGTCAGAGGTACTGTTCCAGATCGCAATTAACTTGTTCAGTTTAGCCATCAGTTTAGGGATGGAAAGCTGTCAACAATTTCTGTTTGATTCCGAGGAGGGCACACAGCTGCTGTGTAAACTTGGAAGCAAATTGAGGACCTCGATCTGAGATGACTGATGAGGGGAGCCCATGAATGGACCACACATGATCATGGAACATTCAGGCCGTGTCTTTGGATGAGACTGAAGAAGTACAGAGGATGAACATAACTTCTTTCAAGAATCTGTCAACTACTACCATGATGGCTGTCTTCCTGTTCGAGTCTGGAAGCCCAGTGATGAAATTGATGGAGATGTCAGCTCATGGGGTCATGGCTGCCGGGAGTGGGAGGATTTTGCCTACAGGTGGACAAGAAGATCCTTTCATCATGGCACATATGGGACATGTTTTGACAAAGTTAAGGACATCCCTAAACAGATGGGGTCAATTGTAAAATTGAAGGACATTGGATGCAGTTTATTGCTGTCCCGGATGTCCTGCTATAGGGGAAGAATGGCATTCAGCAAGTACTTTGAGATGAAGATCCTCAGGCATGAACACACTGCTTTTTGTATCAATGAATAATCCTGTTTCATCATCCTTATCAAAACCAGCGGGGCTTTGTCTAGCAGATGGTCGTGGATGCAATCTGCGAGAGCCAAGTGGATAGTGACTGCAGGCTAGGAGAAATGAGTACTGTGGAGGATGGTGATACCTTTGTTATGATCGTCATCAGCATCTCTATGATCTGGATGTCTGGAGAGCACGTCTGCTTGACCATTAGAAGTACCTAGCTTATAGACGATTTTGTAATTATATTTGAGTAGGAACTCATGCCATCAAGCTTGGCAAGCAGATAGATCTTGTGGATGTTGCCAGAACTCTAGAACCTTGTGATCTGTCCATATCTTGAATTTGGATCTGTCAAGAAGATGATGTCTCTATTCCTTAAGTGTCCTGATGATGGCTAGTAGTTCTTTATCATAAATGGGATAGTTCCTTTCTGCAGAATCTAGAGAGTGGGAATAAAAGGAGGCAGGCCTTCAATTACCATCGGATTGTCTGTAAGATAAAACTGCTCTGGTTGCTATGTCCGATGCATCACATTTGACTCAAACCAGTTTGTCTCTATCGGGATATACTAGAAATAGGGCTACGGATACAATGCTCTTTAACTGGACAAAAGCAGTTTGCTATTGATCCATCCAGTTGAAGGGTGCATCTTTTAGGGTTAAATTGTTTAGTGGCCAAGCCACCATAGTGAAGTCTTGGATGAACTTTCAGTAATAATTTGTGAGTCCTAGGAATCCTTGCAGTTGCTTTAATGTAGTAGGCACTAGCCAATTGGCTATTCCTTCTGTCTTTCCTTTTTGCATTTCAATGCCCTCCTTTGATACTACCACTCTCAAATAATCTACTTTGTCCTGATTGAAATGACACTTGCTGGGCTTCAGTTAGAGATCATTCTTTTAGAGGCACTTCAACACCTTTCCCACTACTTCCATATGTTCATCTTCCATCTTTTTTTTAGTGAAGATCATGATGTCATCGATGTAAATCACCACCACTACATACATATCAGAGAAGATATCATTGACTATGTTCTGGAACGTTCTTGGCAAGTTACACATACCGAAGTACATTACCACCAGCTCATAAGATCCGATTGGTGTAGTGAATGCTCCTTTCCATTCATCTCCTTCCTTAATGCATACATTGTTATATCTCCATCATAAATCTAAGGTTGTAAACTGATCGGTGCCCTTCAGGCGATCAATCAGGGTTGATATCAAGGATAAAGGATAATTGTTCTTGATGGTTCCTTTGTTCAAATATCTGTAGTTGATAACCATCTGTTTTCCACCATCTTTCTTTGGTATGAAGAATATGGGTGATGTCTGAGGGGACTTAGAGGGGCATATATAGCCTTTCTTGATTTCTTTGTCTATAAAGGTACACACTTCTTCCATCTCCATGTCCGAGAGAGGAATGATGCATCTCTTTTTTGGCATAAAGTCCGCTTCTAGATCTACCACATGGTCCCATGGTTTTCGAGTGGGCATTCGCTCTGATTCTTGTTGTGAGAATACATCAAGGTATTGCCAGAACTGGCTTGGGATCTGTTTTTTCAACTCTGTTTCTTCTTCTTTGCTCATTTGACAGATTTGAGTTTTTGGCTGTGCTTGGCAATGTTTGGAACATTGGGGGAAGGACAACTTCTTCTGGATCTAGTCAATCTCAGAGTTATGGCATTTTAACCAATTGTATCCAATGATCATATCTTGTTGTTCTAAGATGGATAGAAAGGCTTCGATGGCTTCTGTGTGCTTATCACCATTGACTTCTTCTACAATTATGGTAAGATAAACCTTTTCTGTCACCTTCCTGATTAGTTGTTTGGTTCCATTGGCATTGAGGACCAGTACTGCCTTATCAAGTTTCACTTTCTGTAAATTCTGCTTCTTTGCAAAATTGTTATCAATAGATGTATGCATTGCTCCGGAATCAAGTAAAGCTTCAACCAAACCTATCTTTGTCCATCTTGCTTGATCGTCATGCATGACATATCTGTAGATTGTCAGCATCAATTGAAATTCTGGTTCTTGATTTACAATGGTTGTTCTCATTGCTACTGGGGTTTCGAGGGTTTTATAAATACTTGAAAGGAATTCAGCCTTATCAAACTTAATATGGGACTTCTCTTTTGGTGGGGAATTAAGCATGACTATATTGTTGGTCACTGTGCTCTTTCAAGATGCCTCTTCAACAAATGGTAAATCTGCAGAGAAGGGTACACAATAACTAGAATCTGGTGTAGTTCTACTACTGTTCGAAGGTGGCTCTAGGGATATGAGAAAAACTATTTCTGCTTTGGACAAGATAGGATACATCTGACAGATGTTAGCCTTCTTCTCCTCTATAGACATAGATACAAAAAAACTTTAGGAACTAAAAAGGAGTCCACTTCGTGAATCTTTCTATCAGGCACAATCTCGTTATGACCACAAGTACATGTACTACAATGAGGCAGTGAAATAGAAGAAATAATACTGTTAGTAATAGAAACTTTATCAGACCTACTCACACCTTGAAAGTGAGAAGTCTCTAAACCTTCTCCTTTTCATTTTCTACATCCTTTTTGACATATCTGGTTGAGTCTGTGGCTTCTTCTTCCTCTAGGATTTTGAATTGAGATCTGATGACTCACACTTTGACAATCTTTCCTATTTTGCATTCTTTGATGAAATGCCTGGGTTTCTTGCAGTTATAGCACTGTCATGAGGCTCTGCATTCCTTCACTCTATGTCCTGTTCTGTTGCAATTGGGACATGGTCTAGACTGCTGTTGGGCCCCTATGTCCATGGGCATGCCCTGACCTGGCTGAGTGCCGACTGCTGTGAATCTTGGCTTCAATTGCCAATTCGCTGGATTCTCTTTTTGAGCACCTCTTTCAAATTGTACTCATTCAAAGTGTTTGCCCATTTCTTGATATGTGTTGAGAGTCTCCTTGAACTTGAGATCTCCCTTGTTCTCTAGTATGGTGATATAGATCTTGTAGTCCACTGCTCTGCACAGCATTCATACAGCATGTTCATTGGGGACATTCAAGTCTTCTTTCAGGAATTGGAATTCATTGAGGAACTCCATGATCTTCCTTCCATTCTGCTTTAAAGAATCTAACTTGGCAAAAGCTTCTTCTGCATACTCTGTGATTCAGAAGTACTTCTCAACATCTTTCTGTAGATCATCCCATGTTTTCCACTTATTTGATTTTAGACACTGCTGGATGTGGAGATGGGTGTATAGCATGGCTTGACCTTTCATGCATAACCAGACTGCTGCACATTTCTCTTTATCCTCATCAAGGATGGACCATTTTTGTGTACTGGCTCAGAGGTTGATTAGTAACCACCAGTGATAGAATGTCTTTCAGTTTCCATCCCACATTCCAGGGTCTATGAACTTCTTGTTAAACATGAGACTCTCTTTTCCTACATCATTGATAGACAAGTCCTCTACTGTGGACGTGATCTTGCCTATTTCTGCTTGGATGTCTCCCCAGCCGATTCCTGACATTTCTTTGGCTTTCTAGGTTGACAGTTATGGGTACTCTGAGGGCATGCTTCTGGCACAAAGATGAGAGGGGGTTCTGGTACTACTGCAGAGAGTCGGTTCAGCAACTCATAATAGTGGTGGTTGTCCTGAACTCGTCTGGCTCCTTCTATTTGGTTTAGCTGGGTTCAAAGCATTAGAAGTTCTGCTTTGAGAGTCTGCTATAGCCTGCGGGTGGCTAAGTAAATTTGGGTTAACTGATGGAAGATAAGGGTGGTAGCTCGAACTAGGTATAAACTGAGGGCTACTTGGAGCACAACTGCAACTACTTCCAAGATCATAGAGGTATGGATTGTGCTCTTAATCCCAACCTCCAGTATCTGAGCTTTGACTTCTCTAGTATTTCCAGCCACTTGGTGAGATAACTTTGGAAGGATTCAAGATGTGGACTGAGAGGACAGGTTGCTGGCCAATATAGACTGAAACAATAAGGGCGTGATGTACATAAATATACTGATTGACGATTCTGATCACATAGACTGAGAATGCGATGACAATAGCTGCAATGGCAATGATTACACAGCTTGATTCCAATCACATGAGCTGATCTTCTTCTTTTACTGGTGGATAAGACTAGAAAACCTGATGTTCCTGTATTCTGAGATGGATAGGGCGAGGGCTAGACTGATTTCTGTATGTTTGAGGACCATTGTCCAACTGATCATTAACTGGTTCTTCTTTGTTCTGTTCGATGTTAATGAAGCAGCAAAGTACTGAGGTTGCGAAAATTACTATTGATGCTAGTGCTACTGTTACTAGCATTCACTGATGGTATTGGGCTGGCCTCCTTAGACTATCATAAGGCCTCAAGGATCTCAATCTATCGTTTGACAAAAATGTTCTTTGCTGCACAGGTAACACAGTCTTCTCTCTATGAATATCTTCTAGCCACTCAGCACAGAAGTCTGCTACTGGGTCTCTGTTTGCCCAAACTGGTACTTGGATCTTCAGAAACGCTTCAAGGTTTTCTGTCTAGAATGGGTTCAGGTTTGCTGGCATTCACTTAGCTCAGCACTGATGATTTCTCTGATAACTACCTCCCGTCTGTATCATGGGGGTAGACTCTATAACTGACAGAGCTTTCTGGCTATAGACTGATAAAACTCCTTCTTGTCGTGGTCAAGGAGTATCTCCTGATCTGTTAAACAAAAACTCTTGTATGTCATGGTCACACAATATCTCTCAAAACTGAAGGTGGGGAGGAACTGGATATGCCTGGCTTCAGCAACTGAATATGCTCAGCACAGCAACATGACAATAACTGCAATCACGCAAACAGTGAACATTATCGATTTGTTCTATGTAGTAGCCTCTACCACTCTGCTAATATGACCCCTAGTGCACTATGGGGAGAAGCAACATTATCTGAATTTCAAGGCTCTGCTCTATGTGCGATGATTGGAGCTACGCTGGACAAGCATATGAAATAGCATTTACTGGATGCTAGTCTCAAAGTACATCATGTGTACTTTATGAGTCCTATCACAGGAGGGTAGTCTTGTTCAAGTGAAACGAGATTGGAAAACCACAGAGATGGGACTGTGGTAGAACAACAGTAATGGATAGAACACCAACACTCAAGTGAATGCTGGGGCAAGGATAGTGGAGTAGTCACACACTTGTACTGGCCTGGTTTTTAGATCCCAGATAATGCTCAAGTGAACAAGACTGGGGATTCTAGTCATTACTCACCCAGTATTTATATTATAGCTATCTACGCACAGACCATGCTATGCTACATTAATTAAGGTTCAAATCAACAAGAGAGGTGAATGCTATTGGCTAACAACTATAGTACAATAAGAGTCTAATCAGCCATTGGCTGGAAGTATTAGAGAATCAGTCAGCAAAGGATAAGAGCAACTAATGCTACTGGTTAGAATACTATGGAACAAATGATGTCATTATGATGTCATAGGGTCTAGAATAGATCACATGACTTGTTGAGTCATGGGTCTGGACCAGATTACCTAATCAGTCATGTGACATGTCATGTGACTATGAAGAGTGGAAGTCTGAATGAGCAAAAGTCACATGACCTGAAAAGTGAAGATAAAATACTGGAAAAAGTGGAGGAAAATACAGCAAAAATAGGAGGTTTTATAACAATTACTGAAAATTTATCAAGAATTTTGCGATGGTGGCCAGACCATTAAATGACCTCATACTCAAGGAGGTTCCTTTCCAATGGACTGAAAAGCAATAACAGACCTTTGAGCAGCTAAAAGGGATTGTGTCTCAAGTCTCTTTCCTCATGTATCCAGATTGCAATGAACCAGTATGTGTAGAATGCAATGCATTAGACATAGCAATAGAAGCAGTTCTCTCATACAGACAAGATGACAGTAATTGGCGGCCTACCTCCTTTTATTCTCATTTCCTTGATTCTGTAGAAAAGAATTACCCTATCTATGATAAAGAACTGCTCACTATCATCCATGCATTAAAGGAATGGCTGCATCATCTCCTTGACCAGCCAGACTTTGAGATTTGGACCAACCACAAGGCATTAGAGTTTTGGTGTAAACCACAAGATTTATCAGCCTGCCAAGCTCGATGGCATGAGTTCCTCCTCAAATATAATTACATTATTGTTTACAAACCAGGCTCTTCCAATGGTCAAGCAGATGCTCTATTGTATTGACCTGATTACAGTGATATGGATGATGATTGTAACAAAGGAATCACCATTCTCTGTAGTACCCGATTCTCTAAACCAGCTATTATACTCCACTTGGCTCTCACAGATTGCTTTCATGAATATTTGCTGGATAAGGAACTGTTATGATCTTTTGTTTCTTCTTCAGTACTTACAATTTCTCAACTGTAGTAGCATGCCTTTTCCCATATTAACAGATGTCTTTTCCTTTCTAGGTATTCTCCTCAGAGATACCTTATGTTCCTCTTTTATCCATCCCCACTACTTCTTCCCCATTGGTCATTCCATAGTCACTTACTCATATTCCACAGTAGCTGACTCAGCTGGTCTGTGTGCATTAGTGAGTAGTATTTTATCTTGATGATTGTAACTATAATAGTAAGCTAGTTCTATGCAATACTATGCATTTTCTAGCCTCATCCTTGAGTGAGACCTCTCTTTCACTTGAGTCCCTTTGTCCTCTTCTTCTTTGTCATCTCAAGGACTTAGAAGCATAACAGGAACTGGATTACTATGTTAATCACAAGAGGTAGGTATTTGTGCCTGATAAGCTCAGAATGGAGGTTCTTGCCAAATGTCACTCCTCTCTCATTGCTGGTCATCCTGGACAGCAATGTACCATCACCAACATCCTCCATTTCTATGCATAGCCTGGCGTCTTCTGTGACATCATCAAATTTGTCAAAGAGTGTCCAATGTGTACTATAGTGAAAAGCTCTACTTGCCTACCCACTAGAAAACTCTGTCCTCTGCCTGCTACCACTACTCCATAGGCTGACATTTCCATCGACTTCATTACCAGTCTTCCTGAGTCTTGTGAGAAGATGGCCATCATGGTCATTGTTGATTGCTTCTCTAAGAAAGTGGTATTTGTTCTCTATATCACTTTGGTCTCCTTCGAAGATATGGTCTGTCTCTTCTGTGATCATATATGGTCTGTTTATAGCCTACCATCATTGGTCATTTTGGATTGGAGACCTCAATTTGCCTCCAAGTTTATATAGCAGCTATGCACTCTCCTCAGAATCAAGTAGAAGCTTTCTATGGCTTTTCATCCCCAAACTGATGGTCAAATAGAATGTGTCAATCGTGACCTCAAACAGTATCTTAGACTGTATGTGTCCAAGAAGTAGGAAGACTGTGCTGAGTGGATCTCACTTGCTCAGTTTCAGTATAACAATTCCCTTACTACTGCTATGGGTACCATCTCTTTTGCAGTCATATGCAACTATGCCCTCTGTGTTGGTTTTGAAGTGGGTATTCACCTTTCTCTCTCTTTTGATGTAGACCTCACCAAGTCCTATGCTGAGGTACAGGATGCTCTAGAGCATTCATGCAATGTTATGGAATACACTGTGGAGTCCTCTCACTCTACCACTCCTGTGTACTGTGTTGAAGATAGCATCTGGCTCTCTACTATCAATCTTATGCTCTCTTATCTGTTCTGTAAGCTCTCTCAGAAGTGGATTGGTCTCTATCCTGTGGAGGCTGTTCTTCCCAATGCCATCCATCTTACTCTTCCTCATCATTGGCAGATGTTCCCAGTTGTCAATGTTTCCTATGTCAAGTCTTATGTACCTCCTACCAATGGTCATCTAGTTGTTTTCTCTGATCTTATTGTGGTCTCAGATGATCACATGGAGGAATACGAAGTACTAAAGCACCAATTCTGGCATACCCTGATAATGATTGCTGATTTTGGCTAGAGACTGACACATCTGATTATATGATAGGGGTGGTGTTATCTACTCAGAAATGAAAAGTGGCACCCAGTGGCCTATTTGTCACACTCCATATTACCTGAAGAAAGGAATTACCTAGTTGCCAACAAAGAAATGCTAAGCATGATAAGATCACTAGAAATATGGCACCACTATCTAGAAGGCACCAAGTTTGAATTCGAAATATGGAATGATCATGTGAACTTACAGTAGTTCATGAAACACCAGGACTTGAACTGCTGGCAGGCCAGGTGGGCACAATATCTATCTAGATTCAATTTCCTATGGCTACACAAACCCAGCACAATGATGGGCAAAGCTGACACACACTCTTGAAGAGAAGACCACACCCTAGGCATTGATGACAACAACAAAGGTGTAATAATCATTAACCCCAACAAGATCTACTCTACAATTGAAATAGCCAATGAAGGGGACTGTACTCGACAAAAGATCAAAAATGCCACCACTAAGTTAATAGAAACAGATTGATTAGTCAGTGATTGCAATTGCGACTAATCAAAAATACCATAGCCAATCAAGGCACTTTAACATCAGAAATCACCACCTCCAACAGAAGATATGAAGGAATGTTGTATATCTTGAATATTGCCCTATCAAAACCATGACTACCAATATTCTCACAAAAGCATTGCCTCACGATGCACATCAGTATCATATGACAAATCTTGGATTACATTCAAGGGGGAGTGTTGATATAAGCAAGCCGAATTAGGCAACTAAGTTGGCTGACACATTTCTAACATGTGTTATACATCAGAGACATGTTCACTCATTGCTCAGTAAGCAGAGAACAAATTGATTCAGTATTGGAATAAGGACATAGTATTTAAACAATCAGTAGCCTCCAATATCAGTAGTTGTGTATCCACTCCCATTAGTTCCCCACACCTAAGTCTGCCATGTGAACTATATTAAGCTTGTAGCCACAAAAGGTTATGAGCCCATATAGACTATATGAAGAATATATGGCCTACAAAGAACAGTACAGAATCCTATACTGAAAAGGAAAGATGTATATATCAGATGACAAAAACCTCCAGCAAGATATTATTACAAATCACTATGACATACCAGTAGCTGGACACCCAGGTGATGAAAAGACCTTAGAGTTAATCAAATGAAACTACTTCTGGCCTAGGATGACCAGATAAGTAGAAGACTACATATCTAGATACAACTAGTGTGCTCAATTCAAACTCTCCAATAAGGCACTGGCTGAAAAATTACACCCACTCGAAGCACCAGATATGCCCTAGGTGTATATCAGTGCCAATTTCATAACAGATCTACTGTTATCTAATGATTATGACTCAATCTTAGTGGTCGTCAACTGATTCTCAAAGGAAGTAGAGTTTGTCCCCTACAATAAAACCATTACTACACTAGAGACAGCCAAACTGTTATGCTTCTGAGTACCTTTGGGACTGTAGAGTTGTTGAAGATACCAGACTCTTAGTGAAAGGGAGATCTCACTAAGAGGACAAGCCTAGAACAATGTAAGATTGTGTAGAACTAGCTTGGGGCTACAAGAGACATGCACTAAGTACTTATACTACTCCCAGAGGTGCACAGACCATCCTGACTAAGCACTATCAACAAGATCAGTGGAGAAGATAACGATCTACTAGAGGGTTGGGGTGATAGTAATCAGTTGGAGATCAGATAAGGAAAACCAGGCAAGATAAAGATCTCTGTCTAGAAGGGGAATTGTGTCTATATGATGATTGATGGATAAGAGATAAGGAAAGAGATAGCATAAGTTCATAACAAAAGGTCCCACTTTAGCGTTTAGCCACCAGTTGAATTACCTTAACCTTCCTCATCAATGTTTTGTCATTCAAGCTTCATCCTGCTTGTTATAAGTCTCTGTGGGCAGAGGAGTTGGTTCATACAAATCATCATCCTCCTTTGGAACTTGGTCAGGACAGGAGGCCCATCCATGTGCATGGCTGCATCTGGAACAAACACTAGCCAAACAATTCTCACAAGAATGGCCAGGAGCATAACATTGACATACAGAGCAGATGTAGTCTTGACAATGAATCCCCAGATGGGTGTCATATTCTCTGCAATGACTACAACAACTCATCCAAGTTTCTGGAGCATCCACATAGATGGGATCTGCTCATGTTCCCCTGTGTTGTAGAAAGGTTCGTCGACAAATGGGTGAAGTTGGCAACCCAAACAAGGACGTGATCATCATTCACCATTGACAGCAAGAAGGTAGAGA
Source organism: Xerocomus amazonicus (assembly GCA_038089295.1). Taxonomy (NCBI): domain Eukaryota; kingdom Fungi; phylum Basidiomycota; class Agaricomycetes; order Boletales; family Boletaceae; genus Xerocomus; species Xerocomus amazonicus. Next base: position 23,139 of record JBBPKO010000389.1, read on the forward strand.
GGGAGTTTAGTGAGTGTCTGGTGGGAGGGGTGGTACAAGAGGGGGAGAAGGAGAAGTTTTGGATGGAGGAGACATTGGAGGAGTGTCAGTAGGGGGTCAATATGACAGGGGAGAAGGAGAGGGATTAGTACATGGACAGGGAAGGACAGGGTCATCTTCTCCAGTAAGATATATTGTGAGAGCAGGTGTGGGAAGGGTGTGTAGGAGGGGATGAAACACCAGGGCTACTGATTCATAAGATAAGGTGTTGATGATGTCACCAAATCTGAGAGAAAACAGAAGGTCCAATGTCTGGATCCTTGCCTATGCAATACAAATGCTCTCTTCAATGGCAAGGGAAACAGGGTGGTCTCATGGGGAAAGGTCATAGATGATGAGATGGAGGGTTGAATAGGTGAGATAAAGGTTACACCCTTCAAGCATTGCCTCATTGGCAAGGAGGTGACAGGAGATGGTGAGCATAAGTAGAGCATCTTGAAGGATAGTGGCAAAAAGAAGCCAACGAGAGAAGATTGATAAGAGATTGGCATGGAGTAGAATGGGATCAGGGAGAGTTGAGTAGTGGACAGGGAAGACATGATGGCAGTTAGATGATGAATAGCAGATATCTGGGAATTTTTCAGGCAAGAGAGTGATGTTTTTTATAGGCTTTCAGTATGGTCCATGTACTGGCTAAGTTCTTTTCCAGTTCCCATGTATTTTCAGCATAGGAATATCCCTTCCACTTTATAAAATACTTCCATCAGTGTTTTGGACCTCCATGTTGAAGAATATGCTCTATCTCCCATTGTTCTTCATCATTAATAATCTCTGCTGGTGGGCAAAGCTATAGAGTGCCAAATTCAGGGGTAGAGTGGAAGGTGGATAGGAGAGAAGTATGGAAGATGTCATGAATCTTCCATGCTGGTAGTAGTTTCAGCTGATATACCTCAGGGGAGAGGACTTGGATGATGGGAAATGGTCCTTTCTGAAGAGGGTTTAATTTCTTCCATGGCATACCTCAGTGGAGATTGGTGGCTTTTAACCACACCTTATCTCCCACTTTCCAGGGGTGAAACTTGCTGTGGATCTGATCACACATCATCTGTTGAGTTAGTTGATGTACTATGGATGCTTCTTGATGTGTCTGGTCTAATTTTCCCAACTGGTCTGTTAGAGCAGAAAGAAATGTTTGCCCAAGAGCTGGGTAAGCATGTGGTTCATATCTGAGCAGTAGGGAAAAAGGGGAACATTTAGTGGAGGAGTGAGTGGAGGAGTTGTGGTGGAATTGGGTGAATGGAAGGAAATCAGGCCAAGAGGAAGGTTTATTGCTATAGAAGAGGCAAAGGTATGTCTCTAATTCTTGATTTACACATTCAGTTTTGCCATCAGTTTGGGGGTGGTAGGCTGAGGAGAGGGCTACATCATACTGGAGGAGGCAGGCAAGCAAGCAAGTGAAGGCAGAGGCAAACTATGGTCTCTGATCAGAGATAAGATGATCATGTAAGCTGAAATGAGGGAAAATGTGGTGGAAGAAGAGAGAGGCTATATCTACTATGTCAATCATCTTAGAACAGGGGATGAAAATGACCCTCTTAGTAAGCCCATGGTTGACCATGACCATGACTGAATTGAAGGAACCAATGGAGGGGAGGCCAGTAATGAGATCGACAGAGAGTTGCTGAAAAGGATGGGTGGCAGAAGAGGAAAGGGGAGAGAGAGGCAGCAGAATGGAGGATGTGAGTGGTTTAGAAGATTGGCAGAGGGGGTAGCTGGCAATGAAAGTGCAGATGAAGGTAGACATGTCTAGTCACCAGTAATTGCATTAGAGGAGAGCAAGAGTGTGAAACTGACTGCCATGGCCACCAGCAGGGGAAGAATAAATAGAGGAGACAAGGTCAAGGTGAAAGAAAGGGGGAACATACAACCAGGAGCAGTAGTAAAGGAGGCTGTCAGAAAATTGCCAGTCAAGGAAGGCGGAGCAGAGGAAGAGAGGTAAACTCTCATGCATGAATTCGAGGACAGAGAGGATGAGGGGAGTGGAAGAGAAAGAGAGGGAGATCGTCTTCTAAAAGGCAAGGTCA
>JBBPKO010000390.1:8444-25185 GCA_038089295.1 Xerocomus amazonicus
GCTCCTTCTCAAAATTTCGGGCGAGCTGGACAGCTTTATCTGCCCGTTTCTCAACCTTCAGTTTCTCCCGGTAAATTGTGTCTAGTCTTTCCTCCTCTTCGTGGCGGTATTGTTGTTCCCGCGCAGATACTTCGGCTTTCCCTTCCTCTGCTTCACGATCAAGTTTCTGTACCGTACTCCGCAGCTCGTTAACCTGTTCATTCAAGTGTGCAATCTGTTCCTCATAGAAAGACCTCTGAGAATCAAGTTGAGACGTAAGCAAGTATGAATATTCAATGCCAATAGCTTCTATCTTTTCTGCGCTAAGAGCATCGGCGTGACTGGGCCCTGGTTCACCATTGTCTCGGGAGTTCGTCCCCATAGACAAAGCAGAGGGAAGCTCAACCAACTTCCCATCCGCCTTGTTTTGGATCAGTCGATGGACATAGCCATCGCCAGCATAATCCCAGACGCGTTGGGTCTCCAATTCAAGCGCGTAGAGGTGCGTAGTGCTTTCGTAATGAGCGTAGGCGTGAGCGCGACCGTACCGACCACAGCCGATATTCCCGCAAATAAGGCATATCCAGAGGTTTGTCGTGGACGGACAATCGGCACAAGTTGAGATGGAAGGCGTAGCTGCGTTCGCGAAAGGAATAGTACGCGAACGCGATGTTGTGGGATGAGAAGATAGCAACGTCTGAGAATACCGACAAACGGGACACCTGTACATGGATCGTGAATTGATTTACAAATAAAGGACAATGAACGGACCGGCTATCTCCCCATTTGCTTAGGCACATACAATGAAATGTGTGTGAGCAGGGGACGGTGATCAGGCCGGTAACCGCGGCATCCATTCGTTCCAGACACACAGGACATGTTGGCAACTCGTACGTCAAGGACTGTGGAGTGCCTAAACGAGAAATCGCTGTGGAGACAGAATCGTTTGTGTCTATTTCCACGGAGAAAACGTGCACGACACGACATGTCTCTGGCTGGGAAGGGGCTTTAGAAGATTCCCTGTACAGGCATTGACCAGATGCTTACGTCCATTGAATTAAATGGCTTGCCATTATAAGCTTCTGCAAACTCTGTTGCCTCTTCTGCCCGTCGAAATCTAATGAGCGCCATTGAGCGGTTGGGCACAGAATCCCTACGTGGAATGCATGAGGCGGTTCGAACCGGCAGCGAGATCAGAAGGATACCGACCGGAGCAATCGAAGATGGGCCATTCCCTCAGCCGCAGGCGCCACGAACGCAAGAAAATCTGAGGGTGTCATCCACGATGGAACAGCGAGAACGCCTAGTGTGACACCATCGTCGGGGTTCACGTCTCTCGCCAGGGATGAAGATGGCGGGTTGTCGGCATCTGGCTGTCTCTCACTGTCGCGGTAAACATGAACGACCCCTTCTGGCAAATTGGTGGAACCGGACTTGGTGCGGGAGTGTGGAACAAAAGTTGCAGTAGCAGGTCCTGCCAACAAGCCATCATGACCGTCCAACACCAATGATCGTTATGGACACACACCCTTAACATTCTCGTTTGTTTTACTAGCGTAGACAGACATGTTCTCAAAGTCAATCCAGTCAATCCGGATGGGACCAAATCTGTAGTCTTTGTGTGCAGGATTGAAGGTCGCGTTCCTTCTCGTTGTGGGCTTCGGAGATTGTGACGGAAGGTGCTCGAACACTGATTTCGGTAAGAAAGTGTCGACGAGTGGGCGATGCGATTGAGCTATCTCTGTTTTTCTCTGCACCACGATTCGTATGTGGTAGCCACGCATAACGTTGCGCTGAGGTAGCGGGAGTAGTGGTTTGACATGTTGGCTGATGTTTTAGTCGAGCCCATGGTTCGAGCTGTACCATCATCATTATGGACCATGTCAGATCCTCTCCTAGCACCAGATTTTGCAGGTTATGCGACACATTTCTCACCGGAGAGGTTAGGAATGGTATAGCCTTCGCGTCCGAGCTGGATAGCATCGCACAAGACCTTGCTCTAGACGAAAGTCTCAGGTGTGTGCTCCTTGTACTCGTCCTTCAAATTGCACATCCGTGAACAGGGTACAAATGGGCACACAAAACCCATCGATATGGCCCAGCCTTCACAAAGCGTGGAATGAGCTGTCTAGACGGGTTACGCTTCACGAGGGGGGTGCTCTGACTCAATGCTTTGTAAAAAGCTTCGCAAGATTCACCAGAAACCTCGTCGCGGCTGTACCGAGCAACCAGCAAAACGCATTGTGAGCACAGTACACCGTCTTCCATAGCGATAAGGACCGATTCAAGTTTCAAGTATGAGCGAACCTTCTCTGCGGCGTATCCTTCATGTTTACAGTTCCTGGATGGCAACACAGGATCCACAGTGTGAGTAAAAACTTTCAGAGATGCAGTCCCTATCGATCTGTACCGCGTAGCGTATGCGGTCACGCGAATGTTGGTGCAGACTCTTTCAAATATGGTGACTTTGAATGATGATCTCATGGCCCGCTTATGGGAGACCTACATGAACTTGACCGTAGAACAGGTAGTATTCATGTGAGTGCCTGGTTTTTTTGGGATTGCTGTGTGCACGTATCTCCCCTAACCACTCGAAGCCGACTTTTGGGTTCTCCGGACGATCCGACAATCATATCACTTCTTGTGCTTTTGATCAACTGCACTCACGAAAGTAACCACCGGCGGTATGAAGTCCGGCACATTACTTTCCGGGTCTTACCCTGCACATCAAAGGGAATTGCTTGTTGAGACGCAAGTCGGTGCTAGGTTATGCACCACGCTCTTGGATCGTATGGCGACTTTATACGATGCAGATGAATCTAGTGATGAGGGCAAAGCATTTAATTATACGTGAATTCGGCGTACTCATCACGCTGGACTACGCACTGAGTTATCTTTCTAGGTACCATCTATTTGCCCATTTGTTCGATGGCGGGTTTGCCCCGAAATTGTACGCTAACTTAAAAGTGTAGGTTCTTGTGTGTCTTCTTTTATCTTTATTAACGCACAATACTACAAGTACGGATGAAATTATCGCACCTCATCAAACCACATTACTCAAACTATTGGACTCATACCTCCACGCGCCACACACGTCAGCTTCACTCGTAGGGATGTGCCCTATGCTGACAACCTGCTTTTTCGAGCTTTGCATGTTTTCCATTCGGGCGATCAGAAACATTCTTGGAACAGATAATGTTGGCGGTAGTTTGTCGGCCAGTGGTGCCTTTGACCTCCTCCTACCAAAAGCGTGCGAAGCACTGGTCCTAGTGACCCAGTGCCTTCTCAGTGCTATGCTTGAGTCCGAGGAAAATCGCACCGGGGAAGACTCAAAAAATCACCCGTGCCTGCTAATTCGAGGCGCAGTTTCACCACATGGTCAAGATATAGCTGTATGCGCCGTAGGTGAGTCACGTTTTAAACACCAAATGGGGACGCAACTGGACTGAGACACTGTACCAGAATTACTTCGTATTCTAAACATTTTCGTCCCGCCGATCAATTTCGGGAAACCAGTCCGGTCTTCTGGGGCGGTCCACAGCATTCCGGTCGCCACTAATACCACTGGTTTCTGGTATGTGAAACGTGACCTTGTGCGTCTACTGGGTATCTTGTGCTACAAAGATAAAAAGACGCAAGATTCTATTCGCATTTGTGACGGGATCACCGTGATTATGAACATGTGTGTTATAGACGAACGGAATCCTTGTGCGTCATCCAGTTTGCCGCACAGATCACTTTGGAATGATGCGGTTGGTAGATCTGCGTGAACACGCTATATTTACGCTCCGTAATCTGCTGGAAGACAACAAAGAGAACCAAACTGCGGTGAACAATATCCAATCTGAGGGGTGGGATCAAGACAGAGAGTTACAGACTTAACCCGGTTTGGTGTATATAAAAACCTTAACGGTGTCTACAAGATGGAACAATCAATCAGATGCTCTACTCATCTTCATCTTCTGCGAAAGTCAATGTCTTCTTTGTCTTTCGTGTACTCGCACCAGCTTTACGGACCCTATGCTCTTCCTCTTCCTCCTCGCTTTCCACGTCCATATCGTGACTATAAGCAGCGCTCACTGTGTCATGAATTTTTCTTTTCCGTTCCTCATCCTGCTGTTGGTCGATCTTTGCATCCAAACGATCCAAAGGGTCCTCTTCCTCTTCTTCACGACGTCGCTTCTTCCCCGGACCCCCTCCAAACCCTCCGTCCTCCTCCGATTCATCTGCGACAACGAAATCATCTTCCTGATACTCCCCACCCTTACGGATTTCAGTTTTTCGTTTGGTAGCTCGGGTGTCATCCTCGTCCTCAGTGCCTTCGTATTCTGGTTCTTCATCGTCTGTCCAGACGTCATGACCGGAACGTTTTCTTTGACCAGTATTCCGTTTTCCGCGCATTCCGAATCCTCCATCGTCCGTTTTTTTCCTGGATTTCCTAGCGGAAAGCCTTAGTAGTTCCAGTTTTTCACGTTCGGGGTCCATAGTCGGGTCAGGGGCCATGCGCAGTCGCGCAACTTTACTATGCTTCTGACCGACCGCGCGAACTAGCATACGATGCGTTTCGGACTGCATACCAGTTGGTCGCAAGGTCATGTAACCGGTGATGACAGCTTCTGCCTGAAGAACCTCCGACCTTTTGTGCTGTGCGACAAGATACGTCAAACCTTGAGGCTTAAAGCTGGGTGGCTGAGATGCAGAAGTACTCTGAGTAACCGGCTGGGATTGCGAACCCCCGGTGGACTGGCGAATGACACCACCAGAAGTGTCAACAGTCTGGTTGATGTCGAAGAGTTCTTTGCCTAGTCGAAGGCTCAAGGAACCATCGGACCAACGAATGATTCGACTGTTTGATTGACGTCTCTGTAGCACGCGTGAGGAAGATCATCATATGAGCAGGCAGGCACGTACATCCTGGCCAAACTCGTCCTTGATCCACCTCCATCGCACGGTGTTCTCTACCTTTAATTTGATCGATGTGCTTCTCTCGCGAATACCCTCGTTTGCGTGGGGGTCATCCTCATCCTGTTCTGGACCCACATAAGTGTCGGGATGAAATGGCTTTGAGTCCACTTTGACAAAGTTAGGTACACGAATTACCCAGTGCTAAAAGGGAGATAAGCGCTGTATTACATGGCAAGAGTGACCAATTTTACATCACCGTCGGAGGTCCTTGGGATGGGAATATTCGGTATGGAAACCTGGGCCTCCTGGATTTCCGGGACAACGGGAACCGGTTCGTCGTCTTCCATGTACTCCAACGCTCTTCGATGATCCTTTTCTGTTTGCGAGAGCTCGTCAGATTCGTACCCTGAACCCGCAGGTGTAGCCGCCAGGCTCCTGTATGCACATACTATGAGTATAATGAATTAAATTACAAGGAAACATGAAAACGGACGTTTCGGACTTGGGCTGTCTAGATTCGTCTCCCTCTGCGTCCTGTCCGAAAAGGTCGTCCATGACCTCGTCCCCACCATCCTGGTGAGTTACGGCCCGCGCCACGACGGGGTTTTCTTCCTCTTTGACCTCTGGGTCGCTTTTTGTGATCTTCATGCCAACATCCTGACCTTGGGAGATGGAGGAAAGTGCAGAAGGGTAACTCCGGCTGTAGCGCACGGGTTCCTCCAGTGCACCAGCCAACGAGGACATGGCTGAGAGCGAAGCGAGCGATCTTTGCAGTAACCCGGATTTGGCAGACCTTAGCAAAGCACCCCTTCGACGTCCGGTGGGATACTCAAAGTTGCTGTATTATCTTACTCACCATTCCACATGAAAAGCCCTTTTCTTTGACAAAGTTTAGCAGAGACCGACGTAGCATATCCGTGGCAGTTGCCAGTTCGGGTGGCTGTCCCCTTTCTAGAATGCGACAATTTGGGAATCGACAAAAAGCAAGGACCTCATTACTTCCTTGTCCGCTCAAAACCTCAGAATCACGATACTAGTTGGCCTGCGGAAAAAATTATTGCCTGCCGTAACCTAAGCCTGGCCTTCCGGTACCTTACTCTCTTTCGGAGCGTCTAACGCGTACTCCCAAACGTTCTATCGTAGCTACAGCATTTGCAACTTGCTGTAGGTCAGTCGGTCATGGTAGTTGCATCCATGCCAAAGGAGATATAAAGCCGTGCTTCACTGAGTTGCATTCTTCACCGTCGGTTGACCCCCATGAATGGCGACCTCTACTCCTCCTGGCTAGAGTCATTCTCTGGTCTTTGTGATCCCGTGGGTCACGATAGTCACTATATGAATACCGGTGACGTTGGATACGACGCCGTATGTTATGCTCATCCCTCAGCTGATCCCACAGACAATCTTCACCTCACTGTGAGCACCAGCACCCTCATCTGGGGTAATGAATACTGAGCCGCGTAGATGTATCCCAATTCCCTTTATCCTTCCTCTTCCAGTGATACGCCCCATGTTTATCATCCTCCATATCCCCCTTCGAGTAGCATGCCGACTAACCAACGACAGCATCTCAACCATCAACTTTATGTCAACACCGAACTGAATCGTTGCCTGATAAACGACTCAGGCAGTTCTGCAGCGTCAAGTTCTTCTCTCTCTAATGCGCTGGTGCAGCCCTCCCTTCAGCTGCATCCCGGCTGGCGAGCCTATGTCCACATTTCCTCTCCCCAGTCGGCTCCTGCAGCATTGGTATGTATATAAAATTCCCCTGGGTGTTTGTTCTTTATTTTCTGCTTCATAGGATTTCGAGGAGGTTTCACCGACTTTAATGTCTGCTCTACCCCAATACTCGCCAATGTTTGGAGAAGATGATGTTGACCCGCCGACACCTCCTGTACCCTGGGAAACCGTAAATTTTTTGGCATGATGTTACTTGATAAAAATTGATTGTCGCGTCAAGGATGAAGCCACCCAGGTGCCTATGCCTCATATCATTGAATGGAAGAGGGTGATCGAACACTGTAGGACGCACGACTTCATCCCTCAACTGGTCTATCAACCAAATACCGAAGCAGACCGGAAACGGTATATCCGCGACGTGGAGTTGCAAGAAACCATCTTTTTTCAGTTGAATGGTTCATCCGAGTTGGGCGTCTCTCTTGACGACGCACTCAGGTTGAGACTTCGAGATCTGAAGGACAAGGATGATCGTATGTTTGTTGGCTGTGGACCGTCTGTGTCGATCCGCCTTCAGGCACGTGATCTCCTAAGATATTCCGGCGGTATCTCACTCTTAACATTTTTATTCTTCAGTGGCCCGGTTATCCGTCATGGTCGAAACAAATTCCCACGCTAGACTTCAGGAATCCAAGGGGTCATATTACTAGAGCTAAACTTGCGAAAAATATTGGCACTTGTATTCGACGATTTGCAGAAGTAGGTGGCGTGGCCGGGGTATTCGGTTTTCGTTGATGTTTGTTTAGTTTGCACGAAACAGACCTATGGAAGCCGACTCTGACAGAAGATGGAGGATTGGCAAACGACATATCAAGTTGGAAGACCTTATCTTGGTGTCCCTTCATCACGTATCGAAAGGGAGCTGGCAGCCTCAACTTCGCTTTCGCTCCCTCCCAACAGGATGAGTCACGCCCAATGACTTTATTCACTTACTATCTTTCGGATTATGGCCACTATTTGTTTTTTGGACTTTACACGACTCCTCGTTTCCAATCCGCTAAAGGCCCGCAGCGCAAGAATCCAACGCCTTGAATTTCATTATACCCGGTGATATTCGCATTCTAACAATGCCAGCTAGCCCAGCACGCTACTACAGTCGTCCGTTTGCATTGAATTTCCTATACATTCCTGACGCGTGTACTCTGGAAAGCCGCACAAATCTGCTGGAGGTTTCACACCAAGTTTCGATCACTTACCTGCCGACCTACGTACAGCATGTAGCATCATCCTGTGTGTATGTGAGCGCCCGCTTTCCTTACCATCTATCCAGTCTTGTCGCAGCATCATGATGCAGAGTTCCCATGACGTACACTTGGGGTTGTAAGCAAGTAACAGTAGTCCTATAATCGAGATAAAGGTAGCCATACGTTAGTGTGCCGTCGGCGAGTGTATAACTTGCCGTATGCCAGCCCTCTCAAGCAGCCAGTCGACTTTGTGCCGTTGTCGGACTCTCGCACAAGACATCCTGTGTAACGCTGAATTCTACCAGAACACTGTTCCTCTGCTCTCATGGCAGCACAATTCATACCTCGGAGTATGAACACCGCTGAGCTGTGACCGGACCATATGGTAACCTCACCGGGAACCTGGAGGTACCCGGGTCGAAAGTGCTTGTTCAACCGAAGCTTTGTCGTAGAACGACGAATTTGGAGGGATAACCCAATAACCATTCATCCGAGTCTGTCCATGGCCAAATCGCCATCCGACGCCACTGTGCATCCCAGCCAAGAAACGGTGCGGTGTAGATAGTGCCACAGCAAATTGACAGCATGGGGTCGGGTAGGACTCCGATGCACCTGAAGCGATGTATTCCCGCTGCTAGTGCCCTCGGTCACCATAGCTCCTGCGCCAAGTCTTGCTTTTTTGTACGCCTAGCTCAACTGGTTTCCCGATAGCCGGGCTCACGAGTCAAGTTCCCCCTCGCAGGTTCCCTGCATTGGATAAATTAATACATATTTGCGCAGCGTATATGTGAACAACCTCATCAGAAAATGTAGCTGACGGCACTGATCATACATGGTTGGTAGAAACAGATAAAGAACTGTACCTTGAGCAGACCGGCCTCTCATCGTCGGTCGTTTCCTCGGCCAAGAACTACTTGGGTGGGACGACGCATCCCGGGATGTCTGCAACAGAAGGGCGGACTCCCGTGAGCCGAAAACTATCAGGATAAACGTAAACAAGCATGTCTGGCGTACCAGATTCTTGTTCACCGGTGATCTAGATACCTACCATGCAGAGTCGCACAATTCTTTGGGGGTCGACGCTAGTAGTAGGATTTGGAATATGCATCCTTTTGGCAGCAGATCGAGACGGAAGTTTTAACTTAGTTAACTTAGCGAGGAATATAGCAACCGCAATTCCACCAACTCGGTTTGTTCTGGGAACAGAACAAATTCCTTCAGTCCCGGGCAATCGAAAACATGCCTTTCTCAAGATAACAAGTCTGTTTAGCTGGGGAACCCTCGGGGATGCGAGGCGAACTACCTCAAGGGGGGATCGGTGGCAACTCCCGAATGCTACAAGGCTCAATGCGCTGACGATGCGCTGACACCCCGGTTTAAGCAACACCAAAGTAGTCAAGTCTACAGCAATCGAAACGTGGATGCTGGGAGTGTCGGACCAGATCTGAGCCACTACAGACCATGTTGTTTTGAACAAGGGAAGAATGTTCGAATATTGTCCCAAATGCGGCATTACCTTGTGCTGATCAATTTGGTCATAGTCGCCTCACCATACGTTGTCTTTTCATCGATAGCAGAACAATAACATTCTTCAGCGGACCAGCTATAAAAGCTGGCATCATGTCCTTACAGCTCCAGGCCATCGCTCTTCACACAGTTCTCCAGACCGTCTCTGCACCCTGTTGTACCAAATATCCAAATCTTTTCTTGCATCAATTATCACCCATCCACCATCATGAACCAGGGCACAGTTGCTATCGCCATCGTTCAACGCCAAATTATGGTCATCCAAGGTAAGCTAGATTCGTTTCCGTAGGTTCCATCGATTTCTTATCCATCTTCTCAAGCCGCCCGGTCGCACAGTCGTTGTGATCAATGGCTGGATGTGTGCACTTATTCTCCCTTCGGCGAACGCCTCTTCTTGGCGTCCCCGGTTCCGCAAGCGCGCATTGCGCCATCCGACTTACTTGTCATATTCCGGTTTCGTACGCCCACGTCTGACATGATTGAACTCCCTGCACATGCCTATAAACGGTATCTCGAGCTGAGTGCGAGGCATCAACTCAAGTACGAAAATATGTGGCGCCGTTGGGCAGCCAAGTTGCATTAGGCAATTCTACCTTTGAACCTTAGAGATGTTAACTTCAATGCTCCTCGCATTTACTATCTCGTTACACACCATGGACTGGGATACCCGCTGTAGCTTTAGTTATCACCTGTATCGATACCCTTTTCCATACATCGAGCTCTGAGAAGAGCTTCCATCACCGTCAGGAAGGGATTCATATTCGTCGGGCCAGATTCATTTGAGTGATTGTGGTACTTGTCACATGCATAGCGAACCGAAAACAGCAGGGATCATGGAGATGTACAGGACAGGAAGATAGGGTCACAGATAAGATGGAAACTCCGGATAATAAAATAAGTCACTCGTCATGCAGCTGGTGTAGCATTTGGGTCTCTGAAGACCTAAAAGAACGAAACTCAGTATTAGATTCTGGGATCATAGGATAACTCACCTTCAAGCTCCATATGTCCGCAACCCTATCTACCCCTGGCGATTCTGATGTCTCGTGGAAAGCGACGTCATCGGGGACAGCGTCCGTCAATCCTTGTAGTTTTAGTCCTTGTTCGTTTGCCAAATGGAGCAGACAAATGAAGCAGAAGCTCGTGCTGATCTCCTCCATTTTGTCCTTCGGATAAGACCTTTGCAGGTCTGATATCACCGAACTGAACTGCCGCCCTTCTGTAGGATCAGTCACGGATTGATCATCGACATCCTGCAATAAGCAATAAGTTAGCCAAGACTGAGCCGGGTATCATGGGAAGGTAGCACCATCTTTTCGTCTTCTTGCTCTTCCTTCTGAGTAACTCTGATATCCAACCCTCGCCAGATGTTTTCCTTCAGTTTCCGGACATCCACTCGCTTTGCCCGCTTGGCGTAATTGACAGTCTCTGGTCGTACACGACGAGTTATGCTTTGTGTTGCTGCTAGGAGGTCTTGTTCTCCGGGGTCTTCTGGCGCGACGCCGTCGCCATCGTACAGGTCATCGAACGCTGGTCCATCATAGTCATCATTGAAAAACTGGGTATTAAATGGCACTGGCGCATCGCCACCTAGGATGCGAGTAAAAAAAACCTGGCCTAGTTGATAATACAAATACTCACCCTCGTCGCCTTCCTCTTGAGCCAAGCGGCCCGCCGCTTGATCGGCAGCAGCTTGTGCCCAAAAATTCTCATCAACTTCGCCATCCCCGGCTTCATTAAAGCGAACTCTTTGTCCCCGCATTTTCAGCTTCAAGGTTACCGGAAATCAGTGCTGGTTGAGGTTGAAGAGTTAGTATACTTACAGAAAACTTGGGCTTGAGGAACAGTGTCACGAGTTGTCTGGAAGAGAAATGCATATCATCAGGAAGGGTGTGTGTATCGCGCTTCTCCTCTTTGGCTTTCTTGCTGCGACCGCCCTTCTTCGCGCTCGACTTGACGGTTCGATAGTTTGGTAGGGTGATGCCAGCCCCGCGAGTCACAGGAACAAAGAGTTCATTCGACAACCCTTTAACATCTTTCTCAGATGGTATCAGGAAATCAATCCTGAACGCCTCTTTCTTCTCCCTCCGGGGCTTAGAAGCCACAGTCTCGGAAGCATCAGCTACGGACAAATGGGTTAGGATACAAAATAATGCTCATCGTAGCTTACGTTTTCGTACGACTTTGCGCAACTTCCAGTGCTCGGGCCCGGCCCAATTCTTCATAATATTTTGGTCAAAGTATCCCATAATATTGCTCTCGCCATCGGCATCTGTCATGGCCATCACAAGATCACGTTCGGTCGGCACCCGGCGTGGATCAAATGGCACAAAAGCGCCAGGACGCAAATTTTGAACTTGTTGGTTGTCAACACCGGGAGAGCCATCGTGTCCACTTCCATAGTCATCACCACCGAATGTACCCCCTGCGTAATCGTCGTCTACGGCCTGGTCTCCTTGGAAGAAGTCTTCAGTTTGAGGGAAACCATTAATATTTCCCCCAAAAGTATCGGACTCTGCTCCGTTGCCGTCATCATCTTCGTCTTCAATGCGGGTGTCGTCTCGATAGAGAGTCGTGTCGTCGAATGTTATGCCATTATGTGCAAACGAGAACTCCGCCAAGGAGCGTGCAATGAATGTGTTTTCTAGGACCTCCAAATCAGGGAAAAAATGACCTATTGCTTATATTTCAGTAGATGACTCAAAAAGAGTTCACATTTTACCAACTTCTTAGGTAGCTTAGATCGACCTCTTCTTCCGGTTCAAGTATTGGCTCTTCTTCATCCACCACCTTAGCCATCGAATCACTTGCATCGAAAACGACGCGTAGACCACCATCACTTCCGACACCTAATGCAAGGTGATTCATAAGTAGCCCATGTGCACCGCCTTCGTCAAAGTCAGCACATGTCTTTTTGAACAAGGGATCAACGTGAAATTCAAGATCCAGTTTTTTGCTTCTAAGTTGAGCAGCGTCCTTGGCAAGGGTTGAGTCAGGTCGATGAATTTTCTTTTTTTTCCTCGGTTGAGACGGATCTTGGCCATCGGGATCGTCGGAGACTTGCTCATCTTCTCCCTCACCTGTCGCTATATTCTCATTCGCAAGGTTACTGAGCAGCTTTCCGGTCTCAGTGCCAACACTATCCACGCGACTAGTCCAAATTTTGACGCAGCCGTCAAGAGTACATGAAGCACGCTGGAAATTGATTGAATTGTCTGTATTATTCCGAAGGAGGGACATGTCGTGGAAATAGTCGATGAGGGCGAAATTCCATGAGTTTGCTGCATTTATTTTCTGGGAGAAAGTAAGCAAATGACAGGCCAGCGCAGCCAACAGTGCACCACGCACATTATCCGTGGCCATCTTCATCCACTCTTCGAAATTTGAGTTCATGACATCCAGAGGTACATTAATAACTGGAGGAGGGAGTGCGGAGTTGAGTTGCTGTTGTTGCTTCTGCTTTGCCTGTGCAGTTCGGGAGTTCCCTCCAGAGTCAACCCTGTCTCCGGAAGAAGGACCAGCTTCTGCGCTCTCGATAACAGCAAGCTTAGTGCTTTTGCGCCGCCGCCGTTTCTCTGCTGCATCATCGTTGATGTTCACTGTTTTCAGTGGGGCGCGTCCAGAATCTGAGGTAAAGCTGCCGTCGGGATCGGCTCTGTGGACGTCGCTGATGCGTTTCTTACCGCCTTGTCGAGGACTTGGTCTTGGAGTGTCTGGTTCTGTATCACCACTATCGTGTTCGGCAATGCGGGCGTGTCTTAGTGGGGCCATTTTACCTTCGTCGCCGTCTTCAACAAAGAGGGCGATATTAGAGATGCACGTGACTCACGCGCAACGCGTTAGGTCACATGTATAGTCTACCGGCCCGGGCATGTAAGTTAATCTATTTAATGTCTCGTAGCAAGCTTCAAGCGAGCCTCCGCTGCTCGGGCTCTTCGCTCCCGCTCCACCTTTGCCCTCATTTCTGATGTCAGCCCAGCAACACCGTCGGTGGAACCAGAGGACCCTCCCAATTTCTGCGTCCCGTTTACTGGCTCCCTCTGCACGTTTGGTGACTCTTCACGAAGAACTTCCAACGTCTTCCCCTGTTCACGCTCCCGCCCTTCCCTCTCCCGCATCTTCTCCCTCAATCCTTTCCTCCTTTGCTTCCTCTTGTCATCCCTTTCCTCTTCCTTTTCCTTGCTCAGCGCACTTGGTAAGTGTGCAACGCCGAACCAATCCCACCAGTCAGGGTGATCAGCCGCACATCGTCGAAATACGTCGCGAACCGCACGGGATCGCGCGAGGTCGTATGCTGTACGCCGAGATCCAGCAGGAGGTGGCTCCGCGTCAGACGCATCTGACTCGTTTCCGCCTTCTTTTGTCCACGCGTGTGAAACAGGTGTGGTGGGATCTGCATGTAAATCAACCAGCAGCCATTGTACAACCGCCTCATGCCCAGATTGTGCCGCGACCTGCAGGAGAGACACTCTCCTGTCCCCTGTCCACTCTGGGATTGGCATATCAACACCACCAATGTCTTGACCTTCACGTTCCCAAAACCCTTTCAACGGCTCAAGACGACCTTTGGAAATCATATCGAGTAATCGATTCCATTTGTCGCGGTATTGCTCCTCTTCTTTGGTCAGACGAGCAGGTCTAGGCTTTTCTGAACTTTCAGGGGCGGTTTGGGTTGGTCGAGGTTTTGGCTTTGGAAGTGAAGCAAGATAAGCCTCATCCTGTGCACGGAGGGCCTCTTCGGTAAGGTGAGAAACTTTGCCTTGCACTAGTTCATGAAGACATCTGCCAAGCTCTGCTTGAGTCTGTGTATAAGCGTGAACTTGTGATTTGTGGCAAAGTGCAAAGACATACAGGTCGACGAGTCGGGAAGGGAAAGGTTCGTAACCTATCGTCTCCCTTGTTGATTATGCACCCCTCATAATCGAGGAAAATGCGTCGATTGGACACACTCGCTCGAATAAAGATGCGCTCGCATTCGTGGATATCTTCCGCCCAGTCGCCAAGTAAACCACGGATATCCTGTCGCGTTTCTACGAAGAAGATCACAGGATCCAGCAATTCTCACTCACGTCGCGCAGTGCTTGTTCTCCGTATCGTCGCAACATGGCACCAGCACTGATCGCAGCCCCCTTTGCATTGTCATTGATCGATTGTGATCCTCCCTGTTTCCTACGCGCTGAATTTCTCATTAGAATGCACCAGCGTCAAGGGAACCATCTGACTGGTATAACGGTGGAATGTCTTGTGTTTCAAGACTTCAGTCTCCGGCCTCGGCTTTGGAGGCTTTCTCCTTCTTATTTGCATGGCTTCATCCTGTTCATCAGTCACACGTCCCACTCGGACCACAGCTCCTGCAAAATGACCACCGGCAACCATGAACATGGCCCATTTTCTTCCACCCTCGACAATAGCTTGCATTTCTTTTAGTTGTGACAAATATGCAGATGGTGGGGTGTCGAGGGGAAACAGCATTCTATAGACTCCAATCTGTGTTGATGGCGGAGAGTGAAACCAGATCACGGCCGATAGTGGAGCTTTGAAAGTGGTATCCTCAGTGTGGTTGGATAGGGATGTATGGTTCATCTTGCTAAGGAGTACATCGACAGTATCTGGATCGTCCAGGGACTCGTCGGAGGAGGAAGCGGAGCCCGAGAGGGAATCTTCTAGACCTACGGCGTCGGTAGAACATAGCTAGCCGTTCCATGAAGAGAAGATGCGTACCACCGACGAGTTGAGCAAATGTGGCTTCCGTGACAGGAATTCTGCCGGTGAGACGTGTCTTGACGTTATAGCGATGCCAGTCAGTGCGAAAGTGTGCTCGCTGTTCGTCCACGTCTTCGAAGATGGCTCCGCGGCAGATATTGCAACCCTTTACGTTCGAGATAGGCATGACTTCTGAGGGAGGTGTGCTGGATTCGCTAAGTTGCGGTCGTCCGACGAGGTTCCTGAGGGTGAGGGCGTCGAGCAACTGGGACGGCAAAGAAAACACGTTGTATCTCTCTGCCATTTCTCGAGAGTCGAGAAGAGTCGTACTTGAAGTCGCATCGCCACATTAATCATCTAGCCGAACCCAGTCTACACCGTCCATCATCAAAATGGTTTCTCCAGATTTCGCGAATCGTCCCATCAAAAAGTTAGTCCTTTTCGACGTCGATGGCACCCTAACATTGCCCAGGTACGATCGTATTCACCACTTTGTCCCTCCTCGGTGACCCCTTGCAGACAGAGAGTCACTCCGGAGATGGTCAAATTCCTTGGCGAGCTCAGACAAAAAGTTGCTATTGGGTTCGTCGGAGGCTCAGATCTCGTCAAGATCAGTGAGCAGCTCGCTGTTGACGGCAGAAACGGTTTGTTCAAGTCCTCTGGAAATCCTCGCTCAGCGCCAACATTCCACTAGTTCTTGAAGACTTTGATTTTGGGTTCGCAGAGAACGGCCTGACCGCATTTCGTCTCGGGAACCCCCTGGCAACACAGTCATTTATCAATTTTGTGGGAGAAGAAAAGTACAAAAAACTCGCCAACTTTATACTGCGTTACCTGTCTGAAATCGACCTTCCAATCAAGCGGTTTGTGGTGAGGCCTGAACGGTTTTTCTCCTTTCACTAATGATTTGCTAGTGGTACATTCATCGAATTTCGCAACGGAATGATCAATGTCAGTCCGATTGGCAGAAATGCAACGTAGGTTTTAATTTGATTGGTATTTCACCCTCAAGCAGTATCTTTTAATAGCAAACAAGAGCGTGATGCATTCGAGGAACACGACAGGGTATGTTTGTTCGCAAGTATACGGTGACAAGGGTAACGCCGTAGTCAGAAATACCAGATCCGCGCTGCACTCATTGAGAGGCTTCGCGAGCAGTGTCGTCCACACAACCTCGATCTCAACTTGACCTTCTCTATCGGTGGTCAAATCTCCTTCGATGTTTTTCCGGATGGGTGGGACAAGCGTTATTGTCTTCAATTCGTTGAAAAAGAGGGTTTTGAGGAGATCCACTTCTTCGGAGATAAGACTCAGGTGGTAAGTATGTACTAGTAGCTAGTACGCGTGCTACATCGCTAACACTGCCAACAGGGAGGAAATGACCACGAGATTTACGCGGATTCGAGAACTGTTGGACACAGCGTTCGATCACCTACGGATACCATTAGAGTGTGCAGTGAGCTATTCCTTTAGCAGGAGATGATGTAATATGTAGTACACAGTGGCACACCCTAAAATGGATATGTACAAACACATCCACACGCGTCACTACCACGCTCTACACTCCGCAAGGAGCGCGTCGAACCCAAACGTCCACCATCGCCATGCCTGCCCCCAAAGTCAACAAAGGTTCCAGGTAAATGATCTGTGCGCTATAATCTCCGAGGTCAGGTGCTCATGTGAATCCTACCACAGACCCGAAGCAG
>JBBPKO010000391.1:3773-25145 GCA_038089295.1 Xerocomus amazonicus
TGGATAAGGGGAAGGGGGTAAGCGTTCTTCACTGTGTGTTCATTTAGATATCGGTAGTCTTGACATGGTCAGAGATCCCCAGTTTTCTTTGGAACAAAGAAGAATGGAGAGGCTTGGGGGGATGTTGAGAGGGTTATCTGACCAGTTTTCAGATTCTCGTCGAGGAATGTTTTACAGGCAGCCATTTCTTGCGGATTCAACTGATAGATTTTGGCGATGCGAGGGGAGAAATCTGGGGAGAGCGTGATGGCATGATCAAACAGACAGGACGGAGGCAAGGTTCCCACTGCTGGTTCGCTAAACACGTCATGGTAATCTTCTATAAATAGGGGGATGGTTTGTTCAACCTTCTCACTTTTCTGAGCAAGGTCTGTCGCAATGGTGGTCTTAGCGATGGTTCTCATTTCTCGTGCTTGTCTCCTGCGAGCGAGTTGTCGAGTGATTTTTGGGTTAGGTGAGGTGTCAAGGAAGTGAAGGGACAGGGGTGGTTCATCAATTTCCTCCCTGGTTGGTAGGTGAATGGTGTTGGTCGCCCAATCAATGGTTGGATTTGTTCGTTGCAACCAGGGGAACCTGAGAATGATCTGCTCCTTCCCCAAGTTCATCACCAAAAGTTCTTCCATCCAGGAAATGTCCTGAAACGCTAAAGGGATTCACGCCTTCCATCGGATGGACCCTCCCCCATTTCTGCTCCCATCTACGTTGTTGACTTGGATAGGGGGAAGAAGAGGTAAAAGAGGGAGGCAAAGTTTCTGGGCATATTGTTTATCGATGAAGTTGCCGGAGGCTCCACTGTCTATTAGGGCAAAGAGGTCGACTTTCTTAGCTGCAGCAAGAGAGAGAGGGATTCGCATGGCATTTTCATTGGTTGTGCTAGTATACATTGCTGTAGCTATGCTTGGAGACAGAGGAGAAGACGTCGACTGATCTTTCCTCCGTGCTAAAAACCCTAGACAGTGAGCCTTGCTATGTCCATTGCCTAGGGATCTTCTTGCTCCCCTTCATAAAAGGCCCTTAAGTTGGCCCGAATGTTTACTGGAGTATTTCCCTTTGCAATAAGGGATGAAACATAATTTGTTAATTCTTCGGCAGCCGTGTGCGCGATTGACTGCAGTGGTGCTTCTAGTGGGTCACTGGATGCCGTTCATATATTGGGTGATGCCTGCAGTGAGGGACGGGGAGGGAAAGTTCTGGGAGAAGGGGGAAAGGATCCATTAGGGCAGAATGGGGGGCGGGTAGAGGGTAGATTCCTTGTTTCTCCTCGATGTTTCCCTGTCCAACACCCAACTTTATGGCACAGGAAGCATCGGTTCTCCCTTATATGTTTGGCGCAATTGGCAGGGGAGAGGGTGATGGCGTCCATGTCCATCGCATTGGGATCCCTTCGATGAGCTGCCAGGGTTTCTCCTCAGCGAAGGTCAGCAATTCATTGTTGCTGGGCGTGGAATTTCACGGCATCAGTCACCCACCCGGTGAGGGTGTTAGGGACAACAGCGGAAGAAAGGATCATTTGTGATAGACGAGGGTCTAGGCCTCAGGCAAAGGCGTCGATAAGGGTATTCTGATCAGTCACTCCTGACCGTGTGGCATGTAGTTGAAAGTCGGCAATGTAGTTCTGGAATCCATCCTTGTCTCAGATGTTCTGTACTGTATCCTGTATTTTTCTTCTGGCCATGTCTTTATAGTTAAATGGGTAAAACGTCTTTCGGAAGTCATCCATCATGACATTGTAAGTCTTCTGTTCTGCAGGGAATGCTGCATCGCCCAGCTGGTGATACCATTTTTCTGCGAAGGCCTGTCCTCAGCCTTTAGTCATCTTGCTTAATGCCACTAGCATTTTCTTTCCGTTTGTATCGTAGACATCCGGGTTCAGAGTAAAGAAGGCTGTCATAGCCATTCCCCAATGCAGTGCATCCTATGAGTCACCAGAAAAGTCACCAGGTAAACCGGCCTTTAATTCAGTAGGGTGTGCAGGGGCTCCGAGAGCTTCAAGGGCTTCTTCCATAGTGGGTGGTGGAGGAAGGGGAAGAGGTGGTGGTGGTGCAAGGGGTGTTACATCAAGAGGAGAGATCTCTTCTGTGGGAAGAGGGATATCCTCATGGATTGGGGATGGCGAAAGGTAGGGGGAGGAATGAGAGTGAGTAGCGGAACTGTCGTCGTCGCTACTCGATGAAGGGGGTCGGAATGTGGGTGGAATGCTGGCGTTTGATAACTTCCAGCTAGGAAGAAGCTAGTTCTTTTGTTATGCTTCAAGTATCTTGTCAATGGTGAAGTCGAAAGATACTACTCAAGGCTTTGAGACAAAGTCTCATAGTGATGAGGACAAGTCTAATTCAACGTATGATTGCATAGAACTAGCTTACTGCTACTAGTACAAGGCACTATCTATATATACTACTCCCAGTGGTGCACAGACCACCCTGACTAAGCATTATCATCCCAATCTATGGGGCTATGATTAAGATCAGCTGGGGTTTGGGGCAATAGTAATCAAGTGGGGATCAGATAAAGAATACGAGGCAGGATAACGATCACTGCCTAGAAGGGGAATAGTGTCCATCGATACGAAGAGATCTGATCGTGATAAGAAAGATAAGAGCAACCATAAGAGAGCAAAGAGGAAAAAATGAGAAAAACGTAACATATAGGGTAACTTTCCTTGTTTAAACTTAGTTATTTCATTTTTTGCCTAGTCCGTCTGTAGTTGGGGCCAGAACAACCCTTCAATCTTGCTTTGCAGAAAGTCCCAATTGTCTAATTCACTAGTGCCATCTTCTAACTTGTGTAGTTCCATCTCAGCAAAGTAAGATTCTTTAGATCCTTTGATTCAAGCGAGTGTAACATATGCTCAATTAAGTCCATGGGGTATCCCATCTCCATCTGAGTCTTTCATGGTGAACTGCCTTGGATTGCAATCCATCCAGGCCTTTAATTTCATCCACCACTCCTTGAATCTACCCAGAGACCTATTGTATGTCTCCAGATCAAGGAATATTTCCACTTTCATATTAGCCTTGCCAAGTGAGGGTGATGCCATGTTCTATGCCCACATTGCCAAGCTGAGCATTTCCCATGTTTGCTGGTCAGCTTGTTGGACACATTCATTTGCTTCCTCTAATAATGTATTAGCCCTTAGAAGGGTAGATTCAAGGGATTCTCTCTGTTGTTCTAAATTCTGTATTCTTTGGTTTAAGTCATTTACTGCACCTAGGAGGGCATTCCATTGATCTTGGGGGATATTGGCCACTGCCTAATCTAGTAAGGTACATATTGCTTAGATTTTCATAAAGCAGACTTAGGATGTAAGTAAGGGTTTAGAGAAAAGTAGTTGTTGGGATGTCTAACAATCTTTCATACGTAGGGTTTGCACTACTTTTGCTTGGGCAGTGAAATGGGTTCTGGGGTAGGGGAATAGTATGAAGGGAGCAAGTCCCCTCAGTACAGTAGAGAGTATAGTAGATCAGAGATGTCTATTACCCGATTTGCTTTAACAATCTGTCTGACTTCTTCTGGGATAAATTCCCATGTAATGTGATATGGTAACAGTACTTCTGAATTTGGAGTTGTTCACTCTAGTGGTACTGGGGTTGGGTCATGGGTTATTGGGTTGTCCTGGACCATCTGCCCTATCTCCTTTATCATGTTAATAGTCTCTTTGCTATCCTCTAATTCCTTGAGGACTTCTTCAATCAATCTGTCAATGCATGTGAAGATATTGCTAAGTTCAAGGTTCAGCTGCCCAGCCCCAGACCCTGAGTTTGATCCAATCAGATACCTGTCTGAAAACAGTAACAACACTTCATTGATTTTGTTAGTCCACTACAACCTTCATAGCATCAGAGCAAGGAATTGCCTGTTCATATGTACTTGTAGCTTTCATAGGCCAAGGATAGTGTATCAGCAGCATGGTTTGTAATAGTCAAGTTCTAATGAAACACCTCTAACCTCTTGATCAAACCTTAGTTAAGGCTGATATGGGAGATCTAAGGAGAGAGGGCCTAGATAGTGAAAAATACGAAGTGGAGGAGAGAGAACTGAGTCTATCTTGCTGTGGGGCCTCCTACCAGAGGGAGAACTCCAAGAGAACTTGACTGGGGAGTCCCCTGGTCAAGTTCCTTGGGCTTTATATACTAACTAACTATTTACATGAGTTGTACTTAGATCTAATGATTGGATTGTCTAGGGCATAGAGGGGCATGGTTAGCACATGTAGAATGGAAGTATATACATGAGGAATCCTTGCTGCAGTGGCAGCATAGCCCTAGTTATGATGGATCGCATTTTTGATGCATAAGTCACCCTTGGGGTTATCTAGAGATCTGCCACCAAGGGGGTGGAATTTATGGGAGATAAGGGTGTCCATGGGTGCTTCTAGATGCATATGGGCTGGGGGGAAAAGCTGGGGCCAAGGGATCAGTCCATTGGTCCAGGAATTATGGGCGAAGATTTTGGGTTTTGGTCCCCCCTATAGATAAGATTAGATAAAAGTACCTTAGAGTGAAAGTAGCTTCTAGAGGTTTAAGAAAAATGATCCAGGGACTTGGGGGTGATCTTATGGATTCATAACATCATCATGAGTAAGAACACTAAAATGGCAAGAGAAAACACTCATGAGTCATCCATATCAAACCTGAGAGAAAACAGCCATTGGCTATTCTCTTAATATCCTACTATGGAGACATGTAAGTGCTGTCCAATTGGTTGGCTGATATAGTGCATTGGTAATCCAGATACCAGAGGGACTAATATGATTGGTGGAGTATTTGCTATGATCCACAGACTCCCACAGGGTACAGGGTTCAGATATATTCAGTAAGCAGCAATGGGCAAAGGGTTTGGGACTCCATCAAGAAACCACAACCATTGACTCAGAGCTTCTAGTCATTAGTGATCAGGGATTGAGTGAGTATCACCATAGGCTGGGACTATTAGATGATCAGTCAGCCTTACAATAAGAGCGACTAATGCTATAGGCTAGAAAGCCATAGAAGAAAAGAAGTCAAGTGATGTCATAGATATGTCATCAAGTCTGGACTTAGCAGCAAATGATGTCATGGTTCTGGACTTAGTTGGATGATGACAAGATCATGCTGATGACATCCTGGGCCTGGACTGTCTTATCTAATGAGATCAGGTGACAGGTCATGTGATGATGAAAGCAAAGAGTCATGGGATCCTAGAGAAAGAAAAGGGTATTAGGGCTAGGACCTAATGAATTGTCCTAATGCTTGACTACAGAGCTTTGCTAGTCAGAGGCTATCCCTGGTTATATCTTAGAAGGAAATGAAGAAAGTAATGAAAAATTCATAGAAAATGCTCATTTTCATAACACAACTGAGGTGAGTTGATTAGCTTTCATCTTATCTGTATTATGCTCATTCATACATAGTTAATCTCTCTAGCTGTGCATCCCCAATCAAGTAACCTGTTTTCCCACAGGCAATGAGAGGTGCTTCTCCCATACCCAGAGCCCTAGCATATGGTCACCATTCACTGATGGGCATGCTGACTGAAAAACATAACATCAGGGACCAATCCCCATCTAGTCTTCTATGAGGGAATGCACATAAACTGACTTTGATGTGCACACTGGCTTGTTTGTCTAAGAACAGATGGGTGCACATAGTCCAAAGAAGACAGTGGACACTTTGACATTCAGGCAGATCTGTGTGGCAATCAATGTCACAAGGCAAAATCCTAGTTCCTTGTTTGTGTGTACTTGTGCTATGACACCAGTTAGTGTTTTTTGTATATCCATGTGGTGATCATTGATTCTGCATGTTTGCACTCACTATCAACTGCTCTGACAAATAGTTGGGCTAGTTTTTTGTCTCTTGTACCTTGTAAGAGGAGACCAGAACATGCTTTAGCCTTTCCATTTATGGTAATCTTACATAAGCTTAGAGCGTATGTTATGGTTTTAGCTACACTTCTCTAGTCTATTTCCTTAGTAGCTTGACATCTACAACTTTACCACAGTCACGTGCTCGAGAGCGCAGCCACAAATGTCATACTAAGCCCACCTTGCAGGTACAGCACCAAAGCCAGCCAATGCGCATGAATTCGAAGAATGGCACAGGTCTATTTCCCTTGCCAAGTTCATCATTGTTGACGTCATTTCAGACAGATTACTTGACCGGAGTTAACAGTTCTGGTAGAGGTGAGCACAGCCTTATTAACCATTCGTGTGAAAATATAGTGTAGGTGATGGTAAACAACTTACTTTTGCCTTGGTAAAGTTGTTGACTATCCCTTGGCAAACGTGACTTTCGAGAATACGGACCTCGGTAAGAGCCATCTTGTCCCCAAGCTTCTTAGGTCCTGCGAGTTGAGCGACACAGCAAGGGTTTTCAGGTGTGTCTAACATACTCAGAGAGCCACGAGACGAATTTCTAGACTATGCTTGAGGAATATGCGCATCTCGCAATTCGACAATCCGATCGGTCGATGTTATGTGTAAGAACATCAGTTTGGCCCTGACGACTGTCTGGGATGTCACTGATATAATTGAGCAGTGTCCAAATCAAACGTCATTTCATTTAGAAATCATATGATGCTAGCAAAGTGGTGTAACCTACTTAGTCTGGCAGTTTTTGCCTTTGCCGTCGACGACATGAATGAGGTTAAGAGCAAGATAACTTCTCCCAGGTCCTCGGCATTACTGCACGGAATCCGACTCAAGCTAAACAGATTGAGAAGCACATGCTTTTGGTCACGGTGAAGTTCAGCGAGCTTAATCATGGAAGCTTCTTTATATTTCAGAGACTGACACTAGAAGGAGTATCACGAATTCAGAGAGATGTAGTCACGGGTATAAACTATGATGGAATAACCATGCTTTTTGGAATCAAAAGTTGTTTGGAGATTTGTTCTGCATGCTGTGTGTTTGGCACATGCTGCGTGACTGCTCATTGTGTGGCTGTCATTGCTGCGTCATGCGGCTGCTGCTGCATTGTCGCTGCGTCGCGCAGCTGCTTCCGCAGCCGTGGTCACGGTGTTGGTACGGTTATCATGGTCGTTATTATGCGAAAAAAGAGTGTGTGGAAACAAGGGGCTGGGGGATCAAAACAGGATGCCAACCTGTAGGGGATGATTGGGAGACTATCTAGTAAGAACAGAGGTGGTGGACGGATTGGGGAAGGGGGCGTGCTGTAAAGGGAGCTGGGTTAGTCACGTGCATGATGTCATTATCTCTCGGACAGCCGGTCAATGGACGCAACGCAGACGCAACAGTTCAACCAGGTGGCCATGATCAATGAATCATGCCACATAGCATATGGTATCATACCCAAGGATTAATAAAACTGCTGTTGGTTGCATTGTTTACGAGTGAGGTTTAGTAGCTTAAAAGCTGCTCAACATCGATCCCCTGGTCCTGCAATGTGAATAAGCACCTGACGGTGGGTCTAGCAGCATGTGATGAGTGAGCTGGAAGCGGCCGTGCTCATTCTCTTAAGTACACCAGAGGGGCACCTCAAGCTCACCTTGCCGACCACAAGGGAGCATTACCAGAAGAGCTAACCTCTGCTAGAGACCGATGTTTCAGAGTGGAACAAACAGTTACGACTAGGCAAAAATTTGGGGCCAGCATTTTCTTATATCTACCACACAGGGTTGATCAGGACCTGAATTTCATTGTTCGTTGCTGCAGGTGATATGATATTCCGGCGGTCGATGTTAGCAGCATCGTCACCTCCTTACTGGTGGGATGAAGAGAACTAATACTGCCTACCCTTTTACGAGTACAAGAGAAAAACTGGCCCGACTAATTGTCAGAGCAGTCGATGGCGAGCGCCAACATGCAGAAATGCAGAACCAATCATCAATGATCACTGCATGGATATACGAAAAACACTTACTGGTGCCGTGGGACTAGCACACGCAATTGCATTCCACTTGGTCTCAAGAACAGGAGGAAGAGTATTGATTCCAAAGGTGAAACGTCAATCAGTCAAATCTACTTCAACATACGTAGGGGCAGCGGCGGCGGGCATCTGCTTCCTCGCAGGCATCAACTTTGGAGACAATGGACAGAGGGAGGAAAGGGAGAGATTTGGCGAATGGTGAGGAGTGGTTGATAGTGAGGAAGATGGGGAAAGAGAGGGACAAGGCAGTGCGGCGGCCAAGTCACTGACTCTGAGAGCCTTGTGATGACCCAAACCATCGCCTGAACGAGTAGCCTCATCACGAGCCCTTTTCCGAGAGTTGACACCATCTTCCAGCATGATTTTGTTACCGTAGACTTGACTTCGGATGGCTTCAACGAGCCGTCTCGACGTCCAAAAGTCTGGTACTTCATCTACCACTTCATGCAGTAAAGGTCGGCGCTGAGGATCACGATCCGTGAGTAAAGCAGCCAGTAGCGTAACGTTACATTCGGCCATGCCCATCTTTCGAGAAAGGCATTGCAGCACTTTGCCACAAGACCATAAGTCCGCCCGAATAGGACTAAATGCCCGTAGCGGTCCATGATCGTCGAGAGGGATTTCTGGTGCCATCCAGCCACGAGTGCCACACGATATCTCCACCATCTCCTCGACGTCGTTACACCGCATGGCAATATCGAAGTCAATAATGTAAAGCCGCTCGGACTCGAAGGAGTATACAAGGTTGTCGGGCTTGATGTCCAAATGCGCGATCTTCCGCCTGTGTAGGAATGCAACGCCTTCGACAAGCTCGTGGCTCAGTTGTAGAGACTTGCTTTTGAGATCATCCCACAAGTAACCAAGAGGAAGAGGCGTCGCCGATGGAAGAACGATCAACGTTCCTAAACCAGACTCGAGGGTGTCAAGTAGGGGGATGACATGATTATGAGGGGACTGTTGTGACGACAGCTCCCGAAGAAGAGATGGTTCCGCAGAACTTCGGCGGGAACATTTTACGATGACAATCTTTTTGTCACTAGGTCGTATTGCTTTCACTACGTGTGCCGGTAACTGCATCTCTCAGTTAGTTCAGAAACGATGACTGCTCTTGCCACGACTACCTTAACAAGAGGCTCCAGTCCTTCCTCTTCCACTTCTGCATATGCCACCTGCCAATGGAATTGCTGCAGTGCATCCATGATCGCGCCACGTCGCATTTTGCTGGAATGTTGACTAGATCCATAACTTGCGTCACCTTGACCTCCCGCACGGGAACGCTTCGTGCCACCTCCAGGACGAGAACCATTCTTGCCATTCTTAGATGGATACAGACTCGGGAGGCCCATTCCGTCAACGTTCTCAGTGACTGCCTCGGTGACATTTACCATGTGGGCGAGGATGTCGTTATCTTTAACATGCCTTGCGTAGTTGTAGAACTCAAATAAGAACGCCGTTAGCTGGTAGGCGTCAGCCACATGGTATACCGCTTCATGATAGCAGATCTGGGAAACAGGGTGGTGAGGTCTGGCTGGCTAATATAAATAGCTTGAGACACACCGTTTCACCTTCTTCATAGAAGAAATAGCGATATATCTTCCTTTCTTTGCTGAGAAACGCACCCATCAGAAAGAAGGGCGTTCTGACTTTGAGAAGACCCGCAAGGCGCGTTGCACACGCCACCTGAACCCACAGTCGGCATTTATCGTAATGATTGGTGTGTGAGTCGAACTCAGCCACAAAGAGGGGAAACTTGTGCTTGATGAGGCAAAAGTCAGGCTTGGGTTGGTATCTGTGCCTTTGCAAAGCAGTCTTTGCGACAAGAGGGAATGGTAATTGCCCATCACTATGAAAAATAAGCCACATATACCAGGGATACGGTCAATTACTCACTATTTGCACGACGTGCCTTCAATTTCATTGAGCCAGTATCTCTCGATGTCTTCAAACACGATACGACGGGCCTCGTGGAGTGAGAATTCGCTTGAACGTGACCTTGGCTCAGGAACTAGACGATAGACGGCAGTGATGTAATGGATGATCTCGCGGTGGAGCGCCGAATAGGGAGCTGCGTCATTTGCGTCACTCAACAAATTGACCATAATCTCCTGACTCCTGTCTGTCACAGCTGCAAGGTTGGACAAAGCCGACTTCCACTGTGGTGCCCGTTAATAGGCAGGAGAACAAATGAATGTAAAGGACGCAACATATTCCTGCTTTGCTCGTCTTGGCTTTTTCACCACGTCTTCAATGAACTGCGGCAGGGCACGCAATTTCCGATAGCCATTCAACTTCTCCACACCATACCACTTCAGCTGAGAACCCTCGCCATCAATCTCGAAGGTGACCGCTTTAGTTAATGGATGTGGTGTGGCAAGTGAATCGACGAGGTCCTGGTTCAATAGTGGGGAGGGCTCGTCTACATCATCGTATCATTATTAGGAGGCAAGGAGACTACCAAGAAGTACATACTTGCAGAGGGAATCTGGACAACAATGTGTAGGTGCCTCGGAGGTGGCTGGGCCTGAAAGTAGACCTCGATTTCGAAGGTGGGGTTCAAGTATTCGAAGTGCTGATTGGCATCGTCATCGGGAAACACAACGTCCTCCTGCTCTAGCCACCTCTTGGAAGTGTTCCTAGACTTGAGAGGCAAGGGCTCGTTCAGCTTCCAAACGGTAAGCTGATCCTTGGCAAATTTGTCGAGTTGGGGAGCGCAGTTGAGCTTGATGCTCTCCTTGAGGTCATCAATGTCATGCTTAGGATTGACATTTTTCAACTTGAAAATATCCCCATGCGTGTTCATGCCGTTGTCCACAGTAATACACAGTAGAGTAAGTGATAGTGGAAGCAGAGACATGTCGTGATGAGTGATGAGAGTAGAGCGGAGGGAGTCCTGCCAAATTGGAACTCCGCGCGTGCACTCGTCATAGGGGAGAGAAGTGTCACGCTCGCCCCATTTATTCACCCCAAACCCCCAAATACAGAGAAAAAACTTGTAGGGAGACAATGGTGTAGAATATTGGTCTCCCGTTGTAGTCCTCATCATGGATTTCATAATTCTGTGATATGTGAAGCTGTACATTTGGAAAGTAGTACTTCCCTTGTGTGTTATTAATTTTCTCGATGAAGTATACAATCAGAATGTTGGCAAAGCAAACTTATATTCCGACACAAAAATCCATCCATAGTAAGTCTCTCATCTGATTGGGGGAAAAGAGTACAGCCAACTGCTGCTGACTAAGCCAAAAGACATGGTGTGTGGTGTGCAGGTGCAGACACATTGCGATGCATCAGGACATTGCCTGTCAATGCAAACCTGCCACAGCAAGAATTACTGCTGGATATCATCAAAAAGGCATTCTAAGAAACAGAATGCACAAATTGCATGTATTCATGCCACCTGAAGAGGAGAAAATTCCCCTCTCTCTCTGACTTTGAATCTACAGCTGGTTTGGCTGTATAGTTTCAAAAGGACATCAATCCATTGAAAGGGATTGCTGTACAGAGGTTAGGTGGACCTATAACAAGCTCAGTAGGTGTCAAGCTACTGAGGAAATAAACTAGATACTGACTGTAGCTAATTTGTACGCTCTAAGCTTATGTAGTATTACCATAAATGGAAGGCTAAAGCGTGCAGGTCAATTTTACAACACGCTCCTTTGAACTGTTCCCTGCAGATTAATTTTTTCTTCCTGCTTTTTGATTCCGCCATTCATTGGCCTTTCCTAGTCACTATTATGACTCAAAACATTTTTTTTTCCAAAGAATAATTGGCGCCCCAGTCTTGCTTCGATATTTGACACAATACATTCGAGAGCTGCTGCTAATAAGCCGTCTTCGTTATTCTGCCAGAAATGCGAAATACAATTACGACAATGCTTCAGAAATTCATCTTCGTACAATTCCCAGGTTCAAGCTGAGCATGAATCCAAGCTTCAGAATGTACAACAGAAAAAAAGGATTTCGTTGCTGCATACCTTCTCCAGGTAGGACTTTGAAGATACTCATGAGCCGATCCTATTTCCGATCAACCTGCCATACGATCTGTTGCTCCTCCGTCAGCGTGAGTGTCCGCTTGAGTGGTTGCACAGGTTTCCCCTCGTGCTTAAGCCTTGATTTCATTGTCTATCGCATCTAACCCAAGCAATCACCACTTTCATATATGAAACGCCCAAGATCGGAACATGGGATGTCCTGAAACAGCGGTCCGTCCTGTGCGTCACATACTCTACCCAGAAAAAGTCGAAGGCGTCAATACAACAAAATCATGAGAGGACTCCAAACACTTGTTCTCACTTCCCCTCGCCTTCACAGGTGTCCACCGAATCTCATACTTTAGCATCGAGAATCCTGCAGCGTGAAAGTCGTGCACGAACAGGCGTACAGGCAAATACACTTGTCCATCACTCAAAATCTCACCCATCCACATTGACAGCCCCTCCACACATGCGCCTCTGGGAGTGTCTCATGTTGTTCCACGAGACGCGCCACGGTCGTGGGTGGGTAGTACTGCTGCAGGTTCCGGAACACGTGGTCCCGGCTGCGTGATCGCATAGAGGTACCATTCCTCAGAAGTCTCCGACCGCAATGCTTGTCACGCCTTTTTTCACGGAGCCTGCGAGAAAAATTCCCTATGCGCTGCTAATTCATTGGTTCTGGGCTGGTCAGGAGTCATGTACCATCAAGGCATCCTCAGAACGCTCCGTTTTCGATCCCGACCCTGTTGGTCTCGATATGAAAAAGCAGCGCGATCGGGTGGACGAGTGGTGGGTCATGGGCAACATAGGGTCGAGATCAAGCAGGCTGCAAAGCGCCTCGCACTGCGGACGAATCTTGGCCGCTGTCTTGGGCTGTAGCTGTGGAAGTGGCGGTCGCTAGATGAAGTCATTTAACAAGTTCGAAAGAATGCACATACATTATAGCATCAGACTAGAGAATCGCAGATTTGATCGGAGATTTCTGGCCTTCAGGGAGGTGGGAAATATGATGCAGAATCTGGTGGGTAGAGTGGGCGCCTGTGAGCATCAGTGAGCCAACTATTTCATCTCACGAGCTTTAGACATTCTCGTTGCTCACCAGCCAATAGTCCAGAGAGCTATACGTTCTCTGTATTCCCCGCACAGATCCTTATCAGGTCTGCGTTCGGTTACAAACACATAGTTGATTACCTCCAAACTGAGCAAATTTTTCTCGAATCCATAGTAGTGTGAGCCACTGATCCTTGAATCCAAAGTTTCCCTCGATCTTGGGCTCGTCGCACGCAAGAAAACCAAACACACACCGAAAGATGGTATCTGATGTTAACCCAGACTTCAGAACGTTCTTCAGCAACACATTGCGCCTGAGAGTTAAGACCGTGTGGTGAACCAAACTGAGGGAACCTGAGGGTGTTTTCCCTTGATCGAGATGCCATCAGTACCAGGATAGGAAAACATACCTTCTATGGATGTAGACCTTGACAGGAAATTTGGACTCGCACGTGAAGGACGACGGGGAGACGATGTTTACAAAAAGGCTGACTACTCTCTCACCTAACAGATGTAGGAATCCATATATTTGACTTACGGATCCTCCAACGGTTTACCCAGACCTTTGATGGCTTCCAGTGGAAAACCTGCCAAACATTCAATGGTAGTGCTCCGAAAGTAATCTGAATCTGATCACGAACCAGGTGTCTGTCCATCATTGTCTGGCTGATAGCAGCGTGACGTGAGTTCTGTGTATTAGACAATTCACGAGCCCCTCCACTGGCATTTGGACTCATAAACGTAGTCCTTGTCCTCGTAGCGATAGTTTTCTGGCAGCAGTTGTGGGTCTGCGAAATACTCAGGTGGCAAGGCATACGGAACCTCTGTGGGCAATTTCAGGAGCTCTCGGTATTGTCACGGTACTCATGTACCTAGGAATATTGCGGCCCCGCTGGTTGTCCGACCCCACCTGAGGGCCCATTCATTACTTTGTCCTTTTCAGGAAGGTAGTCTTCATGAAAATTTTATGTCTAAAACCATCTCCCTTGGCTTACACATGCTCCGAAGCCGGATGTGGGCTGATTGCTCTCATCTTCAAGAGAGTCGGTGGCGACTGCCCCACGGGTGATCATACACTCCGCAAGACGACGGACGGTTGCATTCTCCATGCGAAGCACGCCTGTGGTCTGTTGACTTCTGAGGAGTGGAATAAGCATATCATCGTATCGTGTCCACGCGCAACATTTGTGAGGGGGCACACAACATTACAAGGCGGCACACAACATTTTATGGGGGGCACACTCCGCCATCCGTCCGGCCTTGTTTCCCATCGATTCCGCCACTGCCACACCATTGCTCTCACGTGCCCAATTGTGCTTAGCGTCTCGCAGTCCACTCGGGTCGCCCCAATTGTCTGGTGGGGCCTCCTTCAACACCATGCGTCCGTACTGGCGACGCAATCATCTCTGCTGCCTCCTGTGATTTCCGAGACGTCATCACTGTCATTCTGGCATGTCCCGTCGCCCTTGACAACTCCCGACTCGTCCTGCCGGCCCTGCTCGCTCTCTATGCTTCCTGGTCGCCTATTCGAACGCTACGTGCTCAATCCGTTGACGCGCTCGCTGCCGTCGTCTTCTGGGCATTCTTTAGCGCCCGGTGAGTTGTCGTTTATAGCCTTTTCGCCGTCTAGGTCTCCCGGCTCATCGCCGCGCACTCCAGGTGAGCATCTCCCCACCTCACGCTCTTCTCGCTTGCTAACGTGTTGTAGTGGCTTCTTCGGCCTAGTGTGGGCATCCTCATCACTCCACGACATTCCTGACTCACTCGCTCTGACACTGGTATTCACGTCGTGCGTGCTCCCACTTGAGCCTGGTCTGCTCGACCCATTTGACTTCCCCTCAAGCTCTTCGCTCGGGGTTCTGTCTTGTTCGTTTGTGGTCCTGTCAGGTGGATCTGGTGGTGCTGGTAGCACAGGGAACATTTGTGGTATGTGGCATTGACATCTGGGGTGTGCTGATGATTTTTGTCAGCTGCTGTCATCGTTGATCGCTTGTGCATCGACATGCTCCTTCTCTCCCCTTTGACTGATAGGTTACCATTCGTTGGGATAGACTCCCCTTCAATTCCTATGTCCACGTGCTCTCCACTGACCCGTTTATCCACATTTGCCACATTTGCCACATCCTCCCACTCGCTGCTCATCCCCTCCGCATTTCCAGCTGCATCAGGTGGCTCTGGGGATACATCTGGATGGCGTGCATCGTCGCCTGGCATGTCCCCAGGGTCTCTGGACATTTGTTCTGGGATTTCATGCAATGCACTCCGTGTGCTCACGCCGGGTGTCATTGATTTCCCTTGGTCCCTAGCGACCTCAGCCATCTCTGGGTTATGCAGTCGACTCAACCCACTGTCTCCTACTTTGGTCGCGCCCATGCGCTTCCTCTCCACTCAGTTTGAGTTCCTCGTTTATGTGGCTGACTGCTGACTTCGTCGTTGTCACTTGCTCGGCTGGATGGTGCAATGGCATTTGTGCGCGACCTCTCGTCCATGGCCCTTGAGCCTGGATGTTCTTTTCCACCAGCATCCTGCTCTCTCATTTCAGCCTCCTCGGTGCTGTCCACCTAGCAGTATACTCATCACACGCACCCTTGGTGCCGACACCCTGTCTGCTTGGGTCCTTAGCCCAGTCTTTGGCCTCTCAGGCCTCTTCGCCACCTTGCGGCTTGAGTGGCATTTCCTGCTGGTCGTCTGTTGCGCCCACTAGCCTTGTAGGCTTGGCACACTTTGTGTTTGGGTTTGGGACGTCAGCAGCCGCTTCACCGTCCCATTTCCTTGCCATCTTTGGTTCCTGGGGCATTTCTGTGATGCAACCGACTTCCATGTCCTCGCCGTCATCACCCCTACACCTTTAACCCTTTGGCTTAACTCCTTGGCAATTTTATATGTTGCGTCTTGACTCGCGACACCTCCATGACTCTCTTTCCCAATTCTCGGCCCTGTTCTTTGGCTTCACACAGCCGTCTGCCTTGTGTCCTGGCTAGCCATGCTGCTTGCTTTCGCTGTTGACCATTTTCGGCTCTTTTGCAACCATATGCGGTGCTGCGTGATGTACTGCCAGTTCCGTTCTTGTTGTAAATCGTTCGAATCGCTTCGTAAAGTAGTTGAACCATTCGTAAGGAGATTCTAAATGGAGCGTTTCGGGATGGCGCAAATGGAAGTGTGTATTTGTGTCAGGTGAGTTCAGTGGTTGATACTCGGGCGCTGGCGCTGAGTAGTTGCGGCTTTTGGATGGGAATCCGTAGGGCGAGCGATTATTGACGGCGATGTGTGGTTGGGCTAAACGGTCAACCTGTGTAGGACGCTTTGCTGTCAAGAAGATCGCAGCTGGAGAGTCCCATTCATATCTTCGTACTTTGCACGAGGTGTGTGCGGTCGTCTTTGTTGAGCCACTGACTCTCGAGTGGTCTGCGGATTCGATGATTGGAAGCGCTCCAACACAATCGTTATCACCATGCTGGCTGGAAACATGCCAGTCCTCTGCTTTTGGCCCCAAAGTACCAACACTACAGTTGAGTTGACTGGGATGATCCTCTGCACGGAGGGATCTGACAACTTGTGGACAGTGTGTTGATGCAAGGGCTGAAAGAGGGAGGTGAGTTAATCTTGGCATGGCTTGTCACCCTGGCTGGACATTTGAGACGGCAGCCTGGATGACTTGATCGGTGTCCGGTTAGGAAGACCCCATCTGTCGTTGCCCGATTCGCCTGCCAATCTTTAATCACCTTTGGCACGTATGCCAAGAAACATGCACCACCGGAAGAACGTGAACGGCTTTGTCGAGGGATGGTGAAGAGTTCGGGCCATTGAATTCCTGGGCAGCCGCTGAAGGCAGTCCATCTGTTGAGTGCAGAAGAAGT
Organism: Xerocomus amazonicus; assembly: GCA_038089295.1. Taxonomy (NCBI): domain Eukaryota; kingdom Fungi; phylum Basidiomycota; class Agaricomycetes; order Boletales; family Boletaceae; genus Xerocomus; species Xerocomus amazonicus. Next base: position 20,520 of record JBBPKO010000391.1, read on the forward strand.
CGAGAGTCTGTTTTCCGACGTCAAGGAAAATCTTGCGTTCTTGGTTCGTGCGCGTCACATGCGAGTGAATTGTGAAGATGACGGGTCATTTTCTAGCACGGCAAATCGATTTTGCATCTTGATTTGAAGCCAGGGAACGTGTTGCTAACCTGGGACGAAGGTGAATTGATGCAAGTATGTCGTTACGCTTCCCTCTCTCGCAATGACGCCAACGTTTCTGTCTAGACTCCGTGCGATACTGTCGGACTTTGGTACATGTCGGGATAGGATTCACTCTTCTGGCCTGCGTTCGGGAAACACAGGGACGTAAGTGGTTCATGCCATCGTGTTAAATTGTAATTTGCGACTGCTACACTAGACTAGAATATGCTTCACTTGAATCTCTTCCATTGTTCGGGACGGGGCTTCTCCGGGAGGTTGATTCCTAGTCTGACATGTGGTCACTTGCAATGGTGCTTTACAAGGTGAACAAGCTGGAGCAGGAAATTTTGACATATCCAGGGTGAGAAGTATACATGGATACATGGATGATGACAGTATTATGTCCTCGCTACAGGGAGCATTTGAGAGTCGACATTTGCCGCGTGCATCTCCCATCTTATTGGAGGGACTGCTGAGCGTGGATCCGTCTATACGTCCGACGAGCGAACGGATAGCAATTGCAATGCGCGAAGGCAGGGTGTGTCTATCAGTATAGGGAGGAACACTACATGACTTGGACGTTTTAGTTTAATCCAGTGACGTCGATATCCGGGGGGTCGTCGGCAGGGTCACTGATTCCTGTCCTAAGGTCGGCGGATGAATCGCGGCAAAAGCAGAGTGCAAGCAGGCTGTGACAACCACTGAAGCAGATTGCTCAGTTCCGTCGGATGAGGTGGACCAAAAAAGTGGGCTGCTTCGCCTTCCTTCCCCACCGTCACCCGACATGGGCGATAGCGGATTCTTTAGAGGTCTTGGATATGCGGTGGGGGTGTGAGATGCAAGAGGCATTTATATGGAGTGTCAAGGCATGTGTGCTGGCAGCCAAGGTAATTTTCCGCTGTTGCTCTAGGTGTTGGACTGACATGGTGTAGGCTGTGTCGATCGTGTTGTGTTAGGATGTGATGCGACACCGGCCTGTTGTATCGGCGGGCCGTGGTGTCGCTGCACCATCAAACACGGTGTCCTAGTCGCTGCGTGTTTCAGGTGATGTTTTTGTGGTGCATCTGGTGGTTATGTGATCCAGATCGGAGTCACCTCTGGATTAGTGGTCATCGGTTCCGTGCTCAAATGCGTCCCCAGCGATGGTTTTTTTTTCAAAGTTGCTCTCCCTCATTGCTCTTACGCCCTACCGCATTTCTGCCATCGTCACGCCCCAGCGAACCCGTTGAATTACCCGTACATTCACAGCCCAAACTCGCTGACCACGCCCGCTTCTTTCCCCTCCATGCGACACACAAGTCGACACTCGCTTTCGTCATGGACACAGCTCAAATCGCTCCTGCCCATCGTTATTCCTTGTATTCGTTCACGCGAAACCCTCCTGCTCATCACACGCTCTGCCTTTCTCGTCCTCACCGTTCTCAGCGCCGGGGTAGACAAGCTCGACGGCCATATCGTCCAACACCTCGCAGTGCGAATGCTTATGGGTTTCTCAAGGGCCTGGCCCTTTGGTTTGCCCTTGTTGTGCTGAATGTCTACACTAACTCCATGGTACGCACGCTATCGATGTGTTAAATCCCATCTAGACCCGCTATCTCCAATCCAAACTCTCCCTCCGCTTCAGCGACTGTCTCATTTGGTACATCCACGACCTCTACCTCTTTCCTCCACCTTATCTCCGTTATAACCGTGTCCCACTTCAGGGCATCGACCAGTACATCACAGCCGATGTCGAGTCTTAGTCAGACACCGTCAGTGGCATATAGTGCGTCTCCTCATTCTCGCCCGCCCCCCTGTACTGATCGTACGCATGCAGTGGGAACCTCATGAAGCCCTCGCTCGACCTGTTGCTCTTCACCTCCACCTATCACGCTCCCTCGGGTTCAGGGAACCATCAAGGCTGGCTTTCGTCCCAATCTTCTTTCGTGGGTGCGTTTTCAAACCCTTTGTCTAGATTCCTTCAGCAGTGACCCCCGCGTACGGCCGTCTTGCCGCCATCGGGGCGCATTTAGAGGGCGAATACCGTGCTGGCGTTGGACGAGCGGGTAGAGAGAGCGAAGAAATTGCGCAAGTACCGGTTCATGACATCTTTGTGATGTATGGATGTGCTCGCAGCTTTTACAGTGGCGGTCCGCGCGAACGCGACATTCTTACTCGCGCCTATCTTCGTCTCATTAAACATGTCAATTCTATATACAAGGTTCGCATCGCATCCGGATGGACGGGAGACTTTGTCGTCAAGTATCTCTGGAGCGCTGAGGGATATGGGCTGATCTCTGTACCGCCACTGATCACACGAAAACGTGGCAAGGGCAAGAGTCCTGTTGACACCGACGGTGTGGTTGCAGATCGGACGGAGAGTGGGTAACACTGAGTATACAGTCCGGTTGACCGTTTGACTTCACCATACATATCTAGCCGCAGACTGCTCCTCTCACTTGCGGATGCGGGGGAGCGACACATGTACGCGTACAAAGACTTGGTCGAGGTCGCTGGCTTGACAGGGGGTGCGTATACGTTTGGGACAGCTGTCTCCGACAACCGATCTGACGCCGCACAGATTATATACCCTTGTTTCGTCTTTCACCGCTCCCTTCGGCTCTTCCCGGTGACGGCAATGCTTTTGAGTTACACGACGTCGACCTCTGCATCTTCTCGCTCTCCCCTTGCCTGTTTCCAATGGTGATGTTTCCAAAGAAAAGGTTTCTCCTACATTTAACGAGGAGGCGGAACCTTTGGATCACCTGTCTCGGTCAGGAATCACTCTTGTCCAAGCATTGAATCTTGCCTTTCACCCCGGCGTATATCTCATGATCACGGGTTCTAATGGTGTGGGTGAGACGGCCGTCGCACGTGTCCTCGCCAGGCTTTGGGCACCGAGTGGTGCTGGTGCAAGTGTCACCCATCCCGGATCTGGCATAGATACGACGACCGGGCAACCCAGACGAGGTGTTTTTGTCGTTCCGCAGCGCGCATACATGTTGACTGGTTATTACTCGAACAAGTTATTTATCCAGACCTTGGGCGCGTTTTACGCCCTTCATGACGGAAATGCGGAAAAGGGCATAAAGGAACTGCAGGCGATCTTGGGGGCTGCCCATCCGGGTTATCTCGTAGACAGAGAGGGTGCGTGGGGGACGGTTCAGGAGTGGCGGAACGTGTTGAGTGGGGGAGAAAAGCAGCGGGTGCGTCTTGTCTGGAAATATGTCGGTGGTCGTTTTAATTGGAATCCAGATGGCGCTTTCGCGCGTGTTTTACCATCGGCCCAAGTTTGCGAATATTGGATGGTGCGTGCAATGAACGACCGCTGACGTTTTTTTATCGTTCTCGATTGTGATGAATAGAATGCACGAACGACGTGTCGAGCGACGTGGAGGGGCAGATGTACGAGCACGCCAAGTCGCTTGGTATCTCGCTCATCACGATATCTTCGAGGTGCGTTACGACCGCCGATGTGTCTCCACGCGTGTGCTAAATGGGAACGTCATGTAGACCTTCACTGGGATATCACACCTATTTGCTCACCTTCGTCGGGGATGGTACGACGCCCATCGCTGGTGCGGATAGCGTCGAGGTCGAGGGCCATAGCGAGGCGGACGACAGTATTAGGGCTGACCGAGGCCCACCATTGTCCGCGCTCGCATCGATGTGTCCGACGACGGCTGGTGGTGGACCAGCCGCGAGCGATCTCATCCGTGTGCTGGAGGAGATCCGGACGTTGGAGAGACGGTTGGGAGAAGCGGGCGAGTGGGAGGCGAGGGTGCGCGCATAGACTTCGGAATTAGGTAGCGAGCTTGAGTCGGTATCTTGGGACAACATTTTGAGAAATAATACTTTATTTTATCTTCGCGACCTGGCCGGATAGGGATAGCCTAGGGCATGACGATGCCCGTGAGTTGTCGAATGAGCGTTGCAGCTGGCGGAGCAGGCAAAACACGGGGAACTGACGAAGAGGGGTTCGCTCTCTGAGCTCGAATTTTTACAAGTATTTACATGTGGAACAATGAGACGGGACGAGGCTGAACGAATGCACGCTTCGCTCAAGTCCGGTAACCGGTTGCTGTAAGTTCTACTCCCGATAGCAGGCTTTTTTTTTTTCAAGAAACGAATCACAAACGGCTTTGCATATAGTGGTAGTACATTTACATGGGACACATTCCGAGGCTAGCTGCAAACACATGAAAATGAGGTCTGGATCTGAAAACAAGGCAGGAGACTCACCAAGCTTGTTCTCGAGAATGAAGGCATGAAAGTCTTCCTCATTATAAGATTCATATGGAAGAGGGAATGCTTCCATAATGGTCTTGACTGAACCATCCAATCTGGAGAGTGCTTCTTTGAAAGCAGCATCCAAAGTAGTCTCTGTGGTCATGTATACAGTGGCAGCACACTCCAAGAATAACACTGAAGCTATAACCAACTAAGTCAATGTGAAATCTGACAACATCAATCCTACCAATGAGCACATGGTGATCTGGCTCAAGA
>JBBPKO010000393.1:0-24995 GCA_038089295.1 Xerocomus amazonicus
GATCTAAAGATCTGCCACAAAGGAGATGGAATCTTAAGGGAGTGAAGGCGTCCATAGATAGTCTTATATGTGTATTAGTGGGGGTTAAAAGTTGGGGCCAAAGGATCAGTCCATTGGCTCAATATTTATGGGCGAAGTTTTTGAGTTTTGGTCCCCCCTATAGATAAGATAAGATAAGAATCTCTTAGAGCGAAAGTTGCTCTAGAAAATCAGGAAAAATCAGGAAAAATAGGAGAAAAATAGAATGGTTCATAACAATAGATTGACTGTTGAGAATGATGTAGCCTGTATTTAAATTGTGTGCTTCACATACCAAAGGGATGCCGGTCTGATCCTGTTTATCATACAAGTTGCTATATCTAATCTACCCAAATTTAGGCTGTACATAGAACCAAAGGTGCTCAGAGGAAAATAACAATGCATTTCACCCATGAGAAAGCCTCAAAAAGTATGTCTAGACATGTAGAATCCTTCACCAAAAAAGCATCTCGAAAAAGAATACCAGAATACAACTGTCGCAAAGGCTATGTACCTCTACAGGATGCACCATTCACTGTTATGTTTTTCTGTAGTGTTACACCGAGTGGTCATTCTTGGTATGCTTTATTGTCTAATGTTCATTGTCTGCACCCTATCCTTCGTATGCCCCACCCTACTGGTAGTCACTTATACCCTCCTGGCCGTTCCCCTTATTCACTTGGCAGTCCTTATGGCAGGACCTCTATGCACTTCCCCTATCTCGTGCCTTGTGTTCCATGTCCTGGACCAGTAAGCCCTTGCCCCATGTCCTATTGTAGTATTACCCTTTGCTCTGGCAATACCCCTTTGCCCTATTCCGCCATGGGCCATTCCCGTTCTTCCTCCAAATGCTTCTCTTCTGCACAGCATGCTTCTTCATGCTTCTCTGCTGTGCAGCTTCTCTTCTCTTCTCCACAGCATGCTTCTTACTATGCATGCTGCTTCCCTTCTGATGGATGACCATTCTCGTACAAACCCTTGACCCAGGGTTATGGACAGTTCCATATATATACTAGCATAGCTTGGTCTATGCACCAATACCTACAGTATAAGTATGTACATACACGAGGGGAATGTCTCTCATCTGTATTCTCACCATTACAGGGCTAGACTTAGGCATCTAGCTTAGTCTCACTGTTACATGGTTGAACCACCTTTACAGGGTTAGGCTTAGGAACCTAACTTAATCTTATCTTCTTTTATCGTTCCCTTGGACCCCGTTGTCTACAACCTTCATCCCAGAATGTCTCTCTGAGATCCCTTCTGGACTATGCCATCTGAAGGCCTCTAGACGCTGGAATATAGCTAAGTCATATCCAAGACGATCAGTGTTGACGTCTTTCTGTTCAAGGAGATAACTCATAATAAAAGAATATAGATCCTCCCCAAGTACTGTGCTATTAAGCCTGTAATACCCATCCAACATTATTCCCCTTCTGTCGAATCATCATGTTCTCTCATCGACAATCAGAATCCCCCATTCTCTCCATCACCTGTTCCCCCAGTGAAGAATGAAATGCACCAGGATCTGGTTCTACTACCCCGGGAACCATGAGAATATCCCCTAGCACAAAACAATGGTCACTCCCTCCATCTCCACTGAGAACACCATCAGCAGGAACATTGTCTCTCCCTCCCCATATCAGAAGTCATCGGGATCTGTTAAGACTCAGTGCAAGAAACCAATATTCCACTCTTTCTTCCAATGAAGAAGAAGAACAACCCCAAGAAGAAGAGGAGGGTGAAGAATCGCCTCCATCCGTCCATACTCCATCCCTCCCACAAAATCTGATAGCTCTTCTGGAACCATCCAGGGAACCCTGGTCATCTCCTACAACAATACCAATCCCCCAATAAGAAGAAGTGAGTATACCTTGCCCAACAACTTCCGCTCTTGAATGAGCATATCATCAGCTACAACAAGAACAATTAGCATGAGCAGTAGAAATACCAGCATTGGCAGCAATCGAACCATCTTATGCTAGAGGACCAACAACCCCTGGAGTATCAGAACTATATAGTGTTATCTCCAGCCGATATACCGCCCCTTTCAACTTTGAACTACCACCACCACTGCTCATTCTCCCTTCTCCTTTCCGACCATCACAGGAGCTCCCAGTTGCTCCAGATTCCCCAATGTTCCTCATGTCTAGAGAACCAACTGAAGCATCGAGCTCTTCCTCCTCCAGCTCGTCAACAGGTAACAACCCAACTCCATTACCATCTCTTATGGAAGAAGGAAGACTGGACTCTCCCATTTGTCCAAGAATTATCAATGATGGTGAAGATAAAGAATTGATGGCAGCTCTCCCTTATGATTTCTCTAGCCTGTCTGCTGACGCAACAATTTGGCCAATCCAGATGGATAGTCATTTCTCATTAAATGAAGGATTATATGATGATGCCGCCAAAAGCCTTGTCTTTCTTAATAAAATGACAAACGGAAAAGGTCCTGCTTTCACCGAACGATGGTATTGCTTCATTCAAGAAAAAGGAGATAAGTATTGAGGGCGACTTTACCAAACCATCAAAGATGATTTCAAGATGTTCTTCCCCCTAAATGCAAGAGAGGAAGCTCATAGGAAACTTAACTGCCTTCGCCAAGACCTGTCAAAACTGGAGGGTTTCCCCTCTATTCATCTTCTTTTCAGCTTCTTGCTGTGCAATCTGAGACTCGAGATGACTCCTCTCTGATAGATTCATTTGCTGCTGGGCTTGACCTAGAGCTCACTCGTATGATTCTTTCTATGTCAAAAGTTCCTACCACTCTCACTGCATGGTACACCACAGCATCTATGTTTTATGAGCAGCAGCAACAAATAATCGACCTTTGTCCCACATTCCATCCCTCCTCCTTTCCTTACTATCCACTCCTTTCTTCTTCAAAACAACGAATGGCCCTGTCCTCTCCCTATCCTTCCCAAGAGTGAATTGCTCATATCTGTTGAACCATCATTTGCCAACCAGTCCAGCCAATGTCATCGCCACACATCAACTTCGACAAACAATATCCACAACTCCAGCAGCCCACTATTGTCCCTCCTCCACCATCTGTGGACCCCATCCCATTCACACTACCCTCCCCTTCTTGGTGCACCACCTTCCTTCCACCTGTCGTGCTGCTGTCTACCACTGTTTGAAAGTAGTATATGTTATGCTTCGAGTATCTTTATGATGGTTAAGTCGAAAGATACTACTCAAGGCTTTGAGGCGAAGTCTCATAGCGATGAGGACAAGACTAGAACTGCATGATATTGCATAGAACTAGCTTACTGCTATTGATACATGGCACTACGTTTATATACTACACCCAGTGGTGCACAGACCACCCTGACTAAGCATTATCATACTGATCTATGGGGCTATGATTAAGATCAGTTGGGGATTGGGGTGATAGCAATCAAGTGGGGATCAGATAAGGAAAACAAGGCAAGATAAAGATCATTGCCTAGAAGAGAAATAGTGTCCATCGATAACGAGAGATCTGATCAGATAAGAATGATCAGAGTGTGCATAGAGGAGCATAGAGGAAAAATAGTAGAAAAACGTAACAAAAGCTCCTGTTTAAGATATCAGACACTGACTGATACCTTCTTACCCCTAATATTGTCCTTTGGTGGCCCATGCTTCATCTCGCTCGTCATGGTCTTCAGCAGAGAGGGGAGTAGGTTCATAAAGATCATCATCTTCTGCCTTTGCATTATACTCTGGGGGAGGACAAGAAGCCCACCCGTGGGCATGTCCACAGGTAGCACAGATACCAGCCGGGCAATTTTCTTTAGAATGCCCCAGAGCAACTCGTCGGCAGTGGGGGCAGGTATACATTGGGCAGTGGATGCCCAGGTGAGTGTCGTACTCTCCACAGTGAACACAGCAGCTATTCCATTTGCTTGGTGCATCTACGTTGATAGGGTCTTCTCACGTTCCTGATTGGTGAAGGAATGTTCATTGGCGGATGGGGGACGTAGGCAAGCCAAAGGATGATGTGATTGTTCATCGTCTAGTTCGATGACAAGGAGCAGGAGTGGGTGTTTGACGAGTATCCAGCAGGGATGGGTGAACAAGAGGGGGTGGAGAGGGAGATGAAGCGGGGGGAGGAAGGAGGAGTTTCCGTGAGGGGTGGACGGGGGAATGGTGTGGCGGACAGAGTGGTGGACACAGGGGAGAACAGGTTCATCCTCTTGCATCAAATACTGTCATAGCACCCCTGGGTGAAGTGTATGTAAGAGAGGGGAGAAAATGGGTGCAACCAGGTCATAGGGGAGCATGTTGACTACATCTCCAAAACATAGTAGGAATAAAAGATCCAAAGTTTGGATGTTGTTACATTTTTCTATAGTACTCCACCGAATGGTCATACTCGGTACAGTCTACCATCTAACGTTCATAGTCGCAATCCTCTCCTTCGTACATCCCTCCCTGCTGAAGTAGCTTATACCATCCTGGCTGTACCTCTCATCCACTTGGCAGTCCTTACAGCAGGACCCCTATGTTTTCCCCTTATCCATTCCACTGTTCTCGGGGCCTAACATGATCGTTATCACCACCGACCCCTATGATCCCCTTATCGCCTATCGCCAGTTTCCCTATCTCATGTTCCACCAGTGATCTGCTGTTCCGCCTCGTGTCTCCTCAGGACTGGTAAGCCATTGCCCCATGTCCTTGTGTATTCTTAGAATAGCTCGCCTCGTGCCATGCCTTCTGATCTTCTGGGCATGAGGCCATTTCTCTTACTCATCCGGTGTACCAAGATGCCATTCCAGTACATACCCTTGACCCAGGGTATAGGTATTACTATACTAGTACTTAGCATAGCTTGGTCTGTGCACCATAGCTAGTGGTATAAGTACTCTGTACCATAGTGGGGTGATCCCCATCTTGATTCTACACAGTCCTGTGATAGTTGCTAGAGGCACTGCCAATACATCTTCCTTCCTCCCTGACTGTCACCTATACAGTAGGGTCTGATCCTCATCGTCAAGCTAGCGTCACCTATACGCTAGCCCTCTCTACCAATCCACCAAGGACTCCATCGACTCGTAGTCGATCTCCTTAAAGAACTATTGTACGAATCAGTTAACATCGTCTATATGTTGACTACTGTCTAGAAAGATTACGAGCATAGAAGCTCGTGTGTAACAGATGTGGGCCTGTGCTATGTAGATACTTCCTTCCACTGCCAGGGCAGGCGGTCGATCGTGGGGGGTAAGCTGGTGCATCATAAGACAAAGGGTGGAGTATGTCAAATAGAGGTTACATGTTTCTAATATTGCTTCATCAGCAAGTGGGTGGTTGACGATCGCCATCATAAGGACAGCATCCTGAAGGATGGCTCCATAGAGAAGATGGTGGGGAAAGATGGGTAGGAGGTTGGCATGGAGTGGAATCGGGTCAGGGAGAATAGAGGCAGTGGATGATTCAGCGGACATGATGTTGATCAGGTGGCAGATAGCAGGCATCTGGGAGGGTAGCTTTAACGGAGATGACAGGAATCTTTATATTCTTGTAAGATGGTCCATGTGCCAGATAAGTTCTCTTCCGGTTCCCAGGTATTTTCAGCATGTGAATACCCTTTCCACTTGATCAGGTATTTTCGTCAGTTCTTTTCCCCTTAATGTCGTACGATATGCTCTACCTCCCATTGTTCTTCTTCATCAATAATCTCTGCTAGTGGTTGAAGTGTCGGAGTACCAAATTTGGGGGTGCTACAGAAGGTGGAAAGAAGAGAAGTGTGGAAGACATCATGGACCTTCTATGTTGGAGGAAGTTTTAGCTGGTATGCCACAGGGGAGAGAACTTGAGTGATAACGAAGGGTCCTTCCCGAAGGGGATTGAGCTTTTTCCACAGAGTACTGTGATGGAGATTAGTGGCTTTTAGCCACACCTTCTTGCCTACCTTCCAGGGGCAGAATATGCTATGGATTCATGCACACATCAGTTGTTGGGAGAGTTCGTGGGCAGCAGAAGCTTCTCAATACACTTTATCTAAGCTGTTTAATTAGGCAGTCAGCGTGGGGAGAAACGTTCATCCAAGAATTGGATAGGCATGGGGTTCATACCCTAGGAGGAGAGAGAAGGGGGAGCATTTTGTTGAGGAATGGACAGATGAATTGTGGTGGAATTGAGCAAAGGGGAGGAAGTCCAGCCAGGTTGTTGGTTCATTGCCGCAGAAGAGACGTAAATATGTTTCCAACTCCTGATTTACTTGTTCAGTTTCTCCATCAGTCTGGGGATGGTATGCAGATGATAGTGTGACATCATAATGAAGTAATTGGGCCAACTTCCAAGTGAAGGCTGAGGCAAATTGTGGACCCCAGTCTGAGATAAGGCAGTCATGCAGACCAAAATGAGGAAAAATGTGGCAGAAAAAGAGGGCAGTGGTCTCAGCAGCATCAATTGACTTTGAACAGGGGATAAAAACCACCCCCTTAGTAAGCCCATGGTAGACCACGACCATGACAGAATCAAGAGAGCCAATGGGAGGAAGGTCAGTGATGAAATCAACCAAGAGCTGCTGGAAGGGGCAAGTCGCAGAAGAGGAAAGGGGAGAGAGTGGGGGAACAATAGGGGAGGTAAGTGGTTTGGACGACTGGCAGAGGGGGCAACCAGAGACAAAGGAACGAACGAAGGTCGACATGCCGGGCCACCAGTAATCCCATTGGAGAAGAGTAAGAGTGCAGAATTGACCACCATGACCACCAGCCGGGGATTCGTGAACAGAAGAGACAAGATCACAGTGGGAGGAAGGAGGAATATAAAGACGGGAGCAAAAGTAAAGGAGACCATCCCAGAAGGACCAGTCAAGTCGAGAGGACCGAGGAAAAAGAGGGGAACCCTCATGCATGCATTCAAGGGCAGAAAGGACGAGGGGGTCAGAAGGTGAGGAGAGAGCGATCTTGTCGTAGAGGGCAGCATTAATGAGATTAATGAAGAGGTCGGAGGGAAGGAGAGTGACGTCGGCATTTTCAATGGAGGTATCGAGAGAAGAGGAATGGGAGAGGGCATCTGTGAGGCCCATTGTGGAACCCGGTTGAACAGAGAAATGTAGATCAAAGTCCTAGAGGAACAGCATCCACCGAGCCTGCCAGCGTGAGAGTCGATGAGGTTGTTTAAAGTAGAACAAATTCTTGTGATCAGTGTACACCGTCACCAGAAGACCCATTCCACAAAGATAGTGTTTCCATTCTGCGAGAGTGTGAATTACCGCAAGAAGCTCTTGATCATAGACATCGTAGTTCCACTCAGCAGGGGAAAGCATATGAGAGAGATAGGCACATGGATGGAGATCTCCATTGATGTCTTTCTGTATAAGGACCCCTCCTGTGGCAAGGAGGGAAGCGTCCGTCATCACGAAGAAGGAGGCAGTGAAGTCAGGGAGTAGGAGGACGGGGGAGATGGTAAAAAGGCGTTTTAATTTGTCGAAGGCAGTTTGACATGGGGGGGTCCAATTCCAAGGGTGAGAGACATGAGTAAGGGAGTAGAGGGGAGTGGCGAGATGAGAGAAACTAGGAATAAACTTTCGATAAAAGTTACAAAATCCCAAGAATGATTGGACTCCCTTCACCATTATCAGGGGGGCCCACTCTTTGATGGCAGTGACCTTTACTGGGTCCATTCCAATCGAATTATGCATGATTACTAGCCTGAGATATTCGACTGCTGAAGCATCGAAGGTACACTTCGACAATTTGAGGTAGAGGGAATGTTCGCGAAGATGATTGAGGACGAGATGAGTTCAAAGGTGATGAATTTCCAACTCAGAGGAATGAATTAAGATATCATCCATGTAGATAATGGAAGAGATGGTTCATCAAAGCCTGGAAGGTAGCTATGGAATTACAGAGGCCGAAGAACATGACCATTGGTTCAAACAGGCCAAAGGGGGTGATGAAAGCAGCCTTCCATCGATCTTCGGGCTTGATGAGCACATTGTTGTACCCCCAACAGATATCCATCTTCGTGAAGATTCATGACCCTTGAAGTTTGTCGATAAGGTTGGGGATAAGAGGAAGGGAATAGGTGTTCTTGATTGTATGTTCATTTAAATATCTATAATCTTGACAAGGTCGCAAATTGCCAGTCTTCTTTGGGATAAAGAAAAAGGGGGAAGCTTGAGGTGACTGCGATGGAGCGATGTGACCTGTTGTTACGTTTTTTTCTACTGTTCTTCTTCATGCTCTTCTACACACACTCTTATCATGCTTATCTGATCAGATCTCTTGTTATCGATGGACACTATTTCTCTTCTAGGCAGTGATCGTTATTCTACCTCGTGTTCCTTATCAGATCCCCATCCGATTGCTATTGCCCCAAAACCCAACTGATCTTAATCATAGCCCCATAGATCGTTATGATAATGCTTAGTCAGGGTGGTCTGTGCACCATTAGGAGTAGTATATATATGTAGTGCCTTGTACCTATAGCAGTAAGCTAGTTCTATGCAATACCATGTAGTTTCTAGTCTTGTCCTCATCGCTAAGAGACTTTGCCTCAAAGCCTTGAGTAGTATCTTTTGACTTCACCATCGACAAGATACTCGAAGCATAACAAAAGAACTAGCTTCTTCCTTGCTGGAAGTTATCAAATGCCAGCATTCCGCCCACATTCCACCCTCCTTCATCGAGTAGCGACAACAACAGTTCCGCTACTCATTCACATTCCTCCCCCTATCTCTCACCATCCCTAATCCAGGAGGATATCCCTGAGATCTCCCCTCTTGAAGTAACCCCCTTGCACCACCACCACCTCTCCCTCTTCCCCCACCACCCCCTATGGAAGAAGCTTTAGAAGCTCTCAGAGCTCTCCCATGTCCTACAGAATTGAAGGCTGGTCTACCCAGTGATTTCTCTGGTGACTCGCAAGATGCACCACACTGGGGAATGGCCATGACGGCCTTCTTTATGTTGAACCCAGACCTATATGATACAAATGGAAAGAAAATGCTCATAGCATTAAGTAAGATGACCAAAGGCTGAGGACAGGCCTTCGCAGAAAAATGGTATCACCAACTTGGTGACGCAGTATTCCCTGCTGGGCAGAAGACATATGACGTTATGATGGATGACTTCTGAAAGATGTTTTATCCATTTAACTACAAGGACATGGCCTGAAGAAAAATGCAGGACACCATACAAAACCTCCGAGAGAATGATGGTTTTCAGAATTACATTGCCGATTTCCAGTTGCATGCCGCACAGTCAGGAGTGACTGACCAGAACACCCTCATCGATGCCTTTACCCAAGGGCTAGATCTCTGTCTTTCTCAAATGATCCTTTTGTCTGCCGCTGTCCCTGACACCCTTACTGGGTGGGTAACCGATGCTGCCAAGTTCCACGCTCAACAACAGTGCATCGCCAACCTTCGTCAAGGAGGAACTCTGGCAGCTCATTGAAGGGACCCTAATGCAATGGATGTGGACACCATCACCCTCTCCCCGACTAATCACGCAAAGCATATCAGAGAGAACCGATGCTTCATATGCCATAAAGTTGGGTGTTGGACAGGAAAACACCGTGGAGAAACCAGGAACAATACTCCCCGTCCTTCCTTCCATCCCACTCCTGGGGGAACCCCTTCTTCCTCTCGAATCTTCTCTCATCCCCTACCTTCCCCCCCAACTCAGGCACAATCCACTATATGAACGGCAACTACAGATGAAACACAGCATGTCTCACCCCCGCAACCCACTATGCAAACAGCAAACACAGATTTAACAGAATATGTCTCTTCTCTTATCAAAAAAGGGAATACTCCAGTAAATATCTGAGCTGCCCTAAAAGCCATGTATGAAGGGGAACAAGAGGATCCCCAAGCTATGGACATAGCAAGGCTTACTGTCCAGGGTTTTTAACCAGGAGGAAAGACCAGTCGACATCTTCCCCTCCTATCTCGAAAGTAGCAGCAATGTACTCTAGCCTAAATGACAAGAATGCTATGCGAATCCCACTTTCTCTGTCTACTGCTACTAAGAAAGTTGGCCTCCTCACCCTAGTGGATAGTGGTGCCTCTGGAAATTTCATCAATGAACGATATGCTCAGCGACTTAACCTTCCGCTCTTACCCCTCCTACCTTGCCTTCGTGTTAACAACATAGATGGAACTAAGAACGGGGGAGGAAGTATCTGTTGGAAAGCCCGAATACACCTGACCTTTCAAGATGTCGCCTGGGTGGAAGAACTCCTTGTTACGAACATTGGAAGAGAACAGATTATCTTAGGCTTTCCTTGGCTACAACAAATGAATCCTACTATCGACTGGGGAATGAATACAATTCATTTACCACCCATACTTGTCGAAGGAATCAACGATCCCCCATTGACTCTCCATTTCCTTTCTGCCTCTCCAAATGCCAAAATAACCTGTCAGCTTACCCATCGAGAATGGTTGAAAAAACGAGAAGAAATGAAGATTGCTAAAACTACCCTTGCCACTGAACTCACACAGAAGAGTGACAAAACAGAACAAACCCTTCCCCCCTTTATAGCAGACTATCAAGATGTCTTTTCTGAGCCAACTAAGGGGATGTTGCCCCCATCCTGTCCATTTGACCATTCCATAACTCTGTCCTCTGATTTCGTCCCCAAAGTGGCGAAAATCTATCAATTAAATCCCCAAGAGATGAATGTATGTTGAAGTTTCCTTGACGAAAACCTTCGCACTGGCTATATTGTCCTGTCAACCTCACCACAAGCTTCTCCTTTTTTCTTTGTCCCTAAGAAAACTGGTGACTTATGACCCTGCCAGGACTATCGCTATCTAAACAAACATACCGTCAAGAACATGTACTCTCTCCCTCTCATCCCTGATCTCATCGACAAGTTGAGGGGATCACAAATTTTTACCAAGATGGACATTCAATGGGGGTACAACAATGTATTGATTAAACCAGAAGACTGATGGAAGGCTGCATTCATCACCCCTTACGGCCTGTTTGAACCCACTGTCATGTTTTTTGGACTTTGCAACTCCCCCACCACTTTCCAGGCATTAATGAATCATCTCTTTAGTGATTATCTCGCCCAGGGATGGCTCGTCATCTACATGGATGACATCCTCATCCACTCCACTGATATAGAAATTCATCACCTTCGCACTCACCTCATTCTCACCCGACTACAAGAGCACTCCCTTTTCCTCAAACTGTCGAAATGCACCTTTGATACTGCAACAGTTGAGTACCTGGGATTGATCATCACATATAACAAGGTGGGCATGGACCCGGTCAAAGTGTCTGCCATCACAAATTGGTCTCCTCTGACAATGGTAAAAGGTGTCCATTCATTCCTGGGGTTCTGCAACTTCTATTGGAAGTTTATCCCCAATTTCTCTCACCTTGCTACCCCTCTCTATGCACTCACTTGGGCTTCTCATCCCTGGTTGTGGACCGGACAATGTCAACAGGCTTTTGATATGTTGAAACGTCTGTTCACCACTTCCCCAGTACTTCTCCTCCCTGATCTTACTGCCCCCTTTTTTGTTATGACTGACGCTTCCCTCCTCGCAATGGGGGGGTTTCTCATGCAAAAAGACATCAATGGCAACCTTCACCCCTGTGCTTACCTCTTGCACACACTCTCTCCTGCTGAATGAAATTATGATATATATGATTGAGAGCTCCTCGCTGTGATCCACACTCTTGCCGAATGGAAACATCATCTACAAGGAACTGGTCTTCTGGTTACGGTGTACACCGACCATAAGAATCTCTCCTACTTCAAACAACCACACCACCTCTCTCGCCGACAGGCCCATTGGATGTTGTTTTTACAGGATTTTGACCTTCGTTTTTCTATCCAACCTGGCTTGGCAATGGGACCCACCAATGCCCTCTCCCGTTCCTCCTCCTCAGATACCTCTGCTGATAATGCCGATGTCACCCTCCTCCCTCCCACTCTTTTCATTGACCTCATCAATGTTGCTCTTCGTGACAAAATTGCCCTTTCCACCCCTTCCAACCCTCTCGTTCTTTCTGCTCTCGACCGTATGTGTGAGGGCTCTCCTCTCTTTCCCCACTCCTCTTTTCTTGATTGGGCTTTCCATGATGGACTCCTTTACTATCGCTCTTGTCTTTATATCCCTCCTTCTTCTCGCCATGCTCTCGTCTCTTCTGTTCACTCTTCCCCGTCTGGCAGCCATGGGGGTCAATTCCACACGCTTGCCCTTCTTCAACATGATTATTGGTGGCCCAGTATGTCAACGTTCATCCATTCCTTTGTCGCGGGCTGCCCGCTTTGTCAGTCCTCCAAACCTGCCACTACCCCAGTCCTTCCTCCTCTTTCCCCCCTTTTCTCCTCCGCCACCTGCCCATTCCAGCAACTCTCTGTTGACCTTGTCTCGGGTCTTCCCCCAGTTGGCTCCCTTGATATGGTCATGGTTGTGGTCGACCATGGGCTTACTAAGAGGGTGATTTTCATCCCCTGTTCTAAGTCGATTGATGCTGCAGGGGTCACTACCCTCTTTTTCCAACACATTTTCCCTCATTTTGGTCTCTATGACCAGCTCATCTCTGATTGAGGTCCACAATTTGCCTCCACCTTTGCACGAGAGCTGGCTCGTCTACTCAAATATGATGTTGCCCTATCCTCTGCCTATCATCCACAAACCGATGGACAAACCGAACAAGTCAACCAGGAATTAGAAACATACTTACATCTATTCTGTGGCAACGAACCTACAACCTGGCCAGACTTCCTCCCTTTCACCCAGTTCCACCACAATTCCTCCGTCCACTCCTCCATAAAATGCTCCCTCTTCTCCCTCATCTTAGAATATGAACCCCGCGCTTATCCAACACTTGGACAAATGTTCCTCCCAGCGTTGACTGATCGATTAAACAACTTAGAGAAAGTGCATCACAAAGCTTCCACCGCCCACGAACTCTCTCAACAGTTGATGCGAGCATGGATCCATAGTAAATTCTGCCCCTGGAAGGTGGGAGATAAAGTATGGCTAAAGGCTACCAATCTCCACCACAGTACTCTGTGGAAAAAACTCAATCCCCTTCGAGAAGGACCTTTCGTTATCACCCAGGTCCTCTCCCCTGTGGCATACCAGTTGAAACTCCCTCCGAATTGGAAGATTCATGATGTCTTCCATGCTTCCCTTCTTTCCATGTTCCACAGTACCCCCGAGTTTGGCACTCCAACGCTTCACCCACCGGCAGAAATTATTGACGAAGAAGAACAATGGGAGATAGAGCATATCTTATGGCATCACGGAGGAAAAGGACGACAGAGTTACCTTATCAAGTGGAAAGGGTATTCCCACGCTGAAAATACCTGGGAACCAGAACAGAATTTATCCAAAGCATGGACCACCCTCTTGGTATATAAACGACAGCATTTGTTATAGGAGAACATCAGTCCCTTCGTCCTCCCCTTTGCCGAATGCCAGCTATCCATCACCTCTCGAACATTATGTCAGAAGCCTCCACCGCTCCCATCCTCCCCGACTCCATTCCTCTCTGTGCCAACCTCTTACCCATCTTCCCTCATCGCCTTCTTTTTGGTGCCATCCTCCAGGATGCCACTCTTATGATGTCTGTCACAAACCACCCCCTCGCCAACGAAGCCATGTTAGAGGCATGTAACCTCTATTTAATGTATTCCACCCTTTGCCTCATCATGCACCAACTTACCCCCCATGACCGCCCACCTGCCCTCACAGCGGAGGGGAGCATCTGTATTGCACAGGCTTGTATCCAAACTTTAGATCTCTTATTCCTCCTCCATTTTGGAGATGTCGTCAATGGTCTCCCTTAAGACTTGGTTGCCCCAGTCTTCTCCCCTCTCTTGCGAACTCTTCACCCGGGGGCATTGAGAATATACTTGACACAGGACGACGATCCAGTCCTCCCTTGTGTCCGATCAGCTACTCCATCCTCTTCACCCCTCCTTTGTCAAGCCCCTACCGAAACTCCTCCATCATCTCCTCCTACTTCGTCTCCCTCTCCGCCCCCTCTTGTCCACCTACTATTGCCAGACACCCGAATGCACGCTCCCTAGCTAGCCTATACAGAGTGCAGGAACACGAGAATGGCTAGCCCACGGTTGGGGTTGTGCTACGGCACATAGAGTTCAGGAAAAAACCATCTGACCAGCATGACCCTTTGGCATGGGTATGTTGGACAGGACACTCGTGGCATCTCACAATCGTCTGGGTCCCCTTGGCAGGGTTACTCCCAGATCTGGACCTTGGCGTTGGTTAGTCTTGCCCTACACATAAAGGTAAGAGGTGTAGGTTAGGGACTGGGGACCCCGTAAAAGGCAAGACCTGGTGGGCCTATTGGCAGAGACACCTCTAGGTAATGGGAAGCCTAGCCGCGAGGCAGGTGAGCCATGATCATACACGCACCATGCTATGTAGAGACGGTGTACGGGTCCGAGAGGACAGATGCCCAGGTCGGTCATTACCCCTAGTGGTACACCATTCAGATTACACTCTTGGAATGGGTCTGCTGGCATTCATAGCTGTGTCGGGGATGGTCCGCTAAGGTCATAGCTTAAGGTGCAAACGTCCCTTGCGTCAAAGACCATGTTAGATGCATTGCATGGTAAAGGTAATACAGTGCAGGGTGATGGCCAAACACCTACTCCTGCCCCTCGTCATCATGCTCGACGACGAGCCACCACTTCATCCTTCAGATTATCCATGTCCCCCATCCAATGATGAATGTTCCTTCATCAAGCGGGAACATGCAAGGAACCTATTGATGTGGACGTGCCAAACACATGGAACAGTTATTGTGTTCACTGTAGGGAGTACGACACCCATCTGGGAATCCATTGTCTGCACTACACCTGTCCTTGCTGTCAACGTGTCACCCCTGGGCATTCTCACGAAAATTGCCCCGCTGGTATTTGTGCTACCTGTGGACACTCCCATGGGTGGGCCCCTTGCCCCCCACCAGATTATGACCTGAAGGTAGAAGACGAGACCCTTTACAAACCAGCTCCCATTCCCGTGGAAGACCATGATGAACGGGATGAAGCATGGGCCACCAAAGGACAATATTAGGGTATTAAGGTGTCAGTCAGTGTCTGACATCTTAGCGGGGAGCTTCTGTTATGTTTTTTCTATTGTTCTTCTTCATGCTCTTCTACACACACTCTTATCATGCTTATCTGATCAGATCTCTTGTTATTGATGGACACTATTTCTCTTCTAGGCAGTGATCGTTATCCTGCCTCGTGTTCCTTATCAGATCCCCATCTGATTGCTATTGCCCCAAAACCCAACTGATCTTAATCATAGCCCCATAGATCGTTATGATAATGCTTAGTCAGGGTGGTCTGTGCACCATTAGGAGTAGTATATATATGTAGTGCCTTGTACCTATAGCAGTAAGCTAGTTCTACACAATACCATGTAGTTTCTAGTCTTGTCCTCATCGCTAAGAGACTTTGCCTCAAAGCCTTGAGTAGTATCTTTTGACTTCACCATTGACAAGATACTCGAAGCATAACACCTGTTTGGAGATTTTCATCGAGGAAGGTTCTACATGCAATCATTTCTTGAGGATTCAACTGATATGTCTTTGCCACCCATGGAACAAAGTCCGAGGAAAGAGTTATGGAGTGGTCAAACAGTCGGGATGGGGGTAATGTTCCTTCAGTAGGTTCAGAGAAAACGTCATGATAGGAGGCTATGAAGGGGGGAAGAGTTTGTTCTGCCTTGTTGCTTTTCTGGGCAAGATCTGTAGCAATAGTGGTTTTAGCAATTGTTTTGCTTGTTCTTTGTCTTAGTCATTCTTGACAGGCGAGCTGTCGAGCGATCTTGTTGTTTGGGGAAGTGGAGAGGAATTGAAGTGCTAGGGGGGGGTCGTCAGTTTCTTCATTCAGAGATGGGAAATGAATCATATTCGTTCCCCAGTTGATGATGGGGTTCATTCGTTGCAACCAGGGAAATCCCAGGATGATTTGTTCTTTCCCTATATTTGTTACTAGAAGTTCTTCTGTCCAGGCAACATCCTGGAATGTGAGAGGGATTCAGGCCTTCCATCAGATACTTCCTTCTCCATTCTTGGTTCCATCCATATTATTCACGTGAAGGCGAGGGAGAAGTGGTAAGAGCAGGAGGCCAAGTCACCGAACATAAGCCTTGTCAATGAAATTCCCAGAGGCACTGCTGTCTACCAGGGCAAAGAGGTCGACTTTTCTTTTTGCAGCAGAAAGGGATAGGGGAATTCGCATTGCATTTTCGTCATGGGGACTAGTATACATTGCTGCTGCTGCTATTTCAGGGGAAGGAGGAGAAGACGTTGACTGATCTTTCCTCCTGGTCAAAAACCCTGGACCATCACTCAAGCTATATCCATTGCTTGGGGGTCCTCCTGTTCCTCTTCATAAAAGGCCTTCAAGGCCATCTGGATGTTCATTGGGGAGTTCCCTTTTTCAATGAGGGAAGAGATATATTCTGTTAATACTGTGTTTACAGCTGGTTCAGTTACAGTTGAGTCAGAATGGGTTGCACATATGGCCGGTTGTGTTTGGATTGGAGGTTGTGGCAAGGAACGAGGAGGGGGTGATTGAAAGGGATGAGGGGAGGACGGCTGTCATTCCATGGGGTGGAATGAAGGGGTAGAACTCCTCGTTTCTCTACAGTGTTTCCCTGTCCAGCACCCGATCTTATGACACAGGAAACAATGGTTTTCCCTGATATGCTTTGCTTTATTGGTGGGGGAAAGGGTGATGGCATCTACATCCATTGCATTTGGGTCCCTTCGGTGGGCTGCCAGCGTTCCTCCCTGACGAAGGTCAGAGATTTGCTGCTGTTGTGTGTGGAATTTGGTGGCATTGGTCACCCATCCAGTGAGAGTATCTGGCATAGTGGCAGATGAAAGGATCATTTGGGAGAGGTGAGGGTCTAGTCCTTGAGCAAAAGCATCAATAAGGGTATTCTGGTCGGTTACTCCCGACCGTGCGGCATGCAACTGAAAGTCAGCGATGTAGTTCTGAAAACCATCCTTGTCTTGGAGGTTTTGTATAGTATCCTGCATTTTTCTTCAGGCCATATCTTTGTAGTTGAATGGGTAGAATGTTTTCCAGAAGTCATCCATCATTATGTCATATGTCTTCTGCCTGGCAGGGAATGCTGTGTCGCCAACCTGGCGATACCATTTTTCTGCAAAGGCCTGCCCTCAGCCTTTGGTCATCTTGCTTAATGCTACCAACATTTTCTTTCCATGTGTATCATAAATGTCCGGGTTCAAGGTGAAGAAGGCTGTCATGGCCATTCCCCAGTATGGTGCATCCTGAGAGTCACCAGAAAAGTCACTAGGTAAACCAGCCTTTAATTCAGTGGGATGTGTGACAGCGGGGAATTCGGTGAGAGCTTCTTCCATAGGGGGCGGTGGGGGAAGGGGGAGAGGTGGTGGCGGTGCAAGGGGGGTTACTTCAAGAGGGGAGATCTCTTCCTCAGGGAGAGGGATATCCTCGTGGAGTGGGGATGGTGAAAGGTAGGGGGAGGAGTGAGAGTGAGTAGTGGAACTGTCATCATCGCTACTCAATGAAGGGGGATGGAATGTAGGTGGAATGCTAGTGTTTGA
Source organism: Xerocomus amazonicus (assembly GCA_038089295.1). Lineage (NCBI taxonomy): Eukaryota > Fungi > Basidiomycota > Agaricomycetes > Boletales > Boletaceae > Xerocomus > Xerocomus amazonicus. The sequence continues at coordinate 17,565 of JBBPKO010000393.1, forward strand.
TAACTTCCAGCGAGGAAGAAGCTAGTTCTTTTGTTACACTTCGAGTATCTTCTTGATGGTTAAGTTGAAAAGGTACTACTCAATGCTTTGAGGCGAAGTCTCTTAGCGATGAGGACAAGTCTAGAAACTACGTGGTATTGCATAGAACTAGCTTACTTCTACTAGTACATGGCGCTGGGTATAAGTACTACTCCCAATGGTGCACAGACCACCCTGACTAAGCATTATCATAACGATCTATGGGGCTATGATTAAGATCAGTTGGGTTTTGGGGCAATAGCAATCAGATGGGGATCTGATAAGGAACACGAGGCAGGATAACGATCACTGCCTAGAAGAGAAATAGTGTCCATCAATAACAAGAGATCTGATCAGATAAGCATGATCAGAGTGCGCGTAGAGGAGCATAGAGGAAAAATAGTAGAAAAACATAACAGTATACAGACATTGCCGTCCAGACCTCCCTCTCTCTCCTGGCATCCCCTCTCGACATTGACACCATCCCTGCCCCTTCTTCTCTCTCTCCTCTTTCCTCTACTTCCTCCTTTGGCAATGATGCTGATCTTTCTCTCCCACCCTCCATGCCTCTCTCTCCTCTTATTGCCAGGGGTCTTGTTATGAGTCTACTTCTCTTAAATGGAAAGACATCAATGGTGATCATCTTGGATATGACTTATCTATATCCCAGTGTCCAGAGACCTTCAATGGCGTATTCTGGAGGGGATCTCAAAGAGACATTCCAGGATGGAGGTCATAGGCAACAGGATCCAAGGGAACGATAAAGAGAAAGTAGTATTTAGCTAGGTGCCTAAGCCTAGCTCTATATCAGTGAGAATATGGATGAGGGACATTCTCCTCAAGTATGTGCATACTTATACTATAGGAAACAGTGCACAGACCATGCTATGTAAGTATGTATATGGAAATAGTCCATAACCCTGGGTCAAGGGTTGTATGGAAATGGTCATCTGTCGGAAGGAAGGCAGCCATGCTTAGTACAGAAGTATGCTGTGGAAGAAGAGAAGCGAAGCTGCGCAGCAAAGAAGCACGAAGAAGCATGCTATGCAGAAGGGAAGCATGTGGGGACAGAACAGAAATGGCCTATGGTGGAATAGGGCAAAGGGGTATTGCCAGAGCAAAGGGTAATACTACATAAGGACATGTGGCAAGGGCTTACCAGTCCAGGATGCGGAACATGAGGCAAATGATAGGGGGAGAACATAGGGGTCCTGCTATAAGGACTGCCAATTGGATAAGAGGTACAGCCAGGAGGGTATATGTGACTACCAGTGGGGAGGGGTGTATGAAGGATAGGGTTAAGATGATGAATGTTAAGTGGTAGAATGCACTGAGAATGGCCACTTGGTGGAGTGCTACAGAAAATCGTAACATTAGCCTCAGCTTTAGATTTTGAGCACCAGCTTGAAAAACCCTAAAACAAAAACCCTAGAGGGATTCTTCTGGGGGGAAGGGAAAGGAGATCCAGGATCTCGACTTCTTTCATGAAGCCATCGGCAAGAGTATGGAGGGGAAGGAATGGCATGGAGGGAGGAGAAATATCGACTGTCGATAGATGACGGAGGATGAGGACTCAGCGGGCCAAAGAGGAAGTCTCTGAGTGAGGAGTGAGAGACAGATGCCAAGCATGAGGTGAAACAGTCCAATGAGGTCGCTTGGGAATGCAACAATCGAGAGGGGAACAGAAGTGGGTCATCCACATACTGTCAAGCGCAAGGGGCAAATGGGCCCAAAATACTTCTAGGCAGCAGGGGCAGCTATGAACAGGCCAGGTCAGTCCACAGTGACGAACTGTATTAACTGGGGAGAAGAAATCGTAAGGGCTCAGGGTAGAAAGAGAGATGTGTGCTGGGACATCAACAGGATGTGGTCAGAGGTGACAATTCAGGAGGGCGACGCAGGCATCGGAGGAAGAGTCAGTAGGGAAGAACATGACTGCTGATACCAACAAATGTGTAGATTGAAGCCTTTATATGTCAGAAAGAAGGGGGAAGAATTAAAGAAGACAACTGGTACCTATACTAAAGAAGCCAACGTGGCATTCCAGAGTGGAGGAGATGGGGTTCTTGAGAGAAGCCCACTTGCTAAGGCGGAAGGCAGGTATCCTGTGGATCAGGAGTGCTGTGCTTCTGTCAGCAGAAGCCATCGATGCGGGGGAAGAGAGGAAGAGTGGACATAAGAAGCCGGAAGAGGGGATTCCAGAGTAGAGGCGATTCTCGGGCCATACCTCAAGGCCAGGGGGGAGGGGGAAGGAAGCAGTTTTACTTCGTGCAGGAAGGCTATCCAGAGGGTTCAAACGAGGTGGGCTTGCCAGGCCCAGGACAATCGAGGGGAGAAGTGGTAGAGTGGAGAGGTAGAGCGAAGGTTGCTGACCTTGCTCGACCTCCAACGAGAGAACCATGGGCTAACCATACCCACATGAGCAGTTAAGCCCGAGGCAGTTTAGCGACCTGCCCAGGTCCTCTGGTTATTTAATTTTATGCTATAACCGCTCACTCTAGGTGTGAATGGGGGTATGGGGGAGCTCCAACCCGGGAGTGACAGTTTAATGATGTGATGGTTGTGCCATGACAGAAGGGGGAGAGATGCAGTTTAAGGTCATGCCGGACCTGCCACAACCAAAGAGAGAAGGAGACCTAGTTTAATGTCATTGTGGACGTGTGGGTTTTCTTCTTTTTTCTTCTTTTTTCTAGGACTGTAAGTAGTTTAATGCCATGCTGAGGGCTATACCTGATACTGTAGAAAGAATTTGATGGAGAAAGACATAGAATCAGGGGAGAAAATAAGGGAGGAGGATGATGGAGGAGTGGCAGGTCGTTGGGAAGGACGGAAACAGAGGAAATTCACCCCCTAGACAAGACCAGAGGCACCAATGACAGAGATCACCCAAAAGACAACCTATAGTAAGGTGCCAGAAAAAAGAGGAGGAGACACGGTGGGAAGAGAAAAGGGGAGAAGGCCCAGCATCCAAGGCAGCAGAGGAGAGGAAGAAGGGGAACAGACAATGGGGGAAGGCAGCAGGGAAGGGGAAGAGGAGATGGGCGAGGGAGGAGACGATAGCAATAAGTCCGTGAACCATGGACTAGAGAGGCCTGTCATGCGACAAGGGGTCAGGGAGGCCATGGGCGAAAGGCCAAGAATGTGGAGAGGTTGGGAGGACATTGGTAGGGAAAGAGAAAGGGCGGGAGAGGAACACATGACCAGTGACAATGGGAGGGAAGAGAAAAACAAGAACACACAGTGGTGATCCTCCCGAGAGCAGGGGTGAAGATCAAGGTCGGCGAGGTATGCCTCGAACATGTCGGCAGGAAATGGAGTCAGCAGGTCAGTAGAGAACAGAAGGGGGCCAGAGAGGAATGCATCATCCTCAACATCATCGGCCCAGGAAAGATGAGGGGGCATGACAAGGTCCAGCTGCAGAGAGGGACAGGAGGGGATAGGAGAGGGGCAGTAGGAGGGGGTGACTGACAAAGGGAGAGAGATAATGTGAGGGGAAAGAACCGGAGACCGCAAAGGCATGAGTAGGGCATCCAGCAGCGAGGAGGCAGGGGAGATGAGGAGAGAGCGAATGGCTGCAAGCCCTGATGAGGCAAGACAGGGGTGGCGCGGGATTGAAGTGCAAAGGGTGTGAAACTTGGCAAGCCAGTGGGGGGAGAGCGGCTCTCCCGACACTAAGGTCTCTCCGAGGGTAGACAGTTCCAAGGGAGAGAGGGAAGTATCAATAAGGTCCTGCACAAAAAGGGATGGGGAGGAGACCGTCAAGGTGTTGACAGCAAGAGGAGAAGACAGCTCAGATGGGACTGAAACATCAATGACTGGGGCGAGGTCCAAGACACCGACAGTAAGAGGCAGCGCAGATGGCAGGAGAGGGGAAGGAGAGGAAGGGATGTCGGCAAACCAGACAATGGGGCTTGCCTTCAGGAGGGAGGGGCGATCAGTGACTGCCATGCAACGCTGTGGTGCAGAGGACGGAGGAAGATACTTCGCACACTAGGAGGTGGATGGCATGATGAACGGTTCAGTTGTCACGAGGGGCTCAGGCAGGAGGGAGTGCCTGTCCAAGGGACGATGGGGATACCGTTCATCGATTGATAGCAAGTGGGACAATTTGCATGGAAGGATGGGGGGGGAGAGAGCTCGCTGCTGGGGACAAATGAAGGTGCATCGAATGAAAGCAATCTGGGATGGCAGAGAAGAGAGCACTAGAGGAGCAATGGGGGGTGCCGTGGTCATCCTAGGACAAGTACTGGGTTGTCGGATATGGGCGATACGGTGAGAGGAGGATGGATGAAGGTCCTTGATGTGGTGTTGCTGTTCGTGGAACATGGAGGCCGTGGCACACCATTCAGCGAGAGTAGCGGGGACCATTGGCATCGAAAGGATCATAGTGGCAAGCTCTGAGTCTAGTCCAGCAGTGAACAAATCTATCAGAGAGGATTCTTCCTGTCTCTCAGATTGGGCAGCAAGAAGTTGGAAGGAGGAAAAAAGGGAGAAGCCATCCGGTTTCTTTAGGTCCTGTCAGAGGCGATGGAGTTTCCTATGGGCTTCTTCCCTTTCATTGAATGGGAAGAACATTTTCCTAAAGTCGACCTTGATATTCTGCTCCTTTTTCCTGGATGATCGCATACCATCATTCCACAAATGCTGGTCTCTGTCCTTTTGTCATTTTATTGAGGAAAGTGAGGCTCTTTGCTGAATCATTGTATAGTCCCTTATTCAACTTGAAGTGACCATCCATCTGCATTGGCCATATTACTGCATCGATGGTCAAACCAGAGAAATCTCCTGGAAGTGCAGCTTCTAGTTCTTCTTGTGCATCATAATAGATAGTGGGGGGACGCATCAGTGATTCTGGTCACCCTTGTTCCATGGGCAATGGTGGTGGTGAAAAGGAAGACAATGACATGTTTTCATCTGATGATGATGACAGCTCGTCAGAAGTCCTTGCTTGGGCATCTATTGTTGTTCTTGGGATGGATGGAGTGATTGACAGAGTGGGTTCTACAGCGAGCGGTGGAAGTGATATTGGGTTTCTTGGAGGGGACAGGGTATGGACAGATGGGGGGGTTTCTTCATCCTCTTCTTCTTCTTGGGGTCGTTCCTCTTCTTCGTCAGAGGAAAGGGCGGAGTATCGGTTCCTCGCCCTTAGTCTTAACAAGTCCCTATGACTTCTAATATGAGGAGGAAGAGTTGATGTGCTAGCTGATGGCGTTCTTGGTGGAGGAGGGGGGAGTGATCTTCATTCTATGGTGGGGGATTGCCTGGTGGTTCCTAGGGTAGTGGATCCAGACCCTGGTGTGCTTTGTGTGGCTGTGGGAGAGTGTGCAGTGGGGAGAATAGGAGATTCTGATTGTTGGCAAGAGAACATAATGGTGGGTGAAGAATGATGTTGGTAAGTACAGGCTTGATAGCTCAGTACGAATGAAGATCTGTATTCTTTTGTTACGAGTCTACTTCTCTTAAATGGAAAGATGTCAATGGTGATTGTCTTGGATATGACTTATCTATATCCTGGTGTCCAGAGACCTTCAATGGCGTATTCTGGAGGGGATCTCAAAGAGACGTTCCAGAATGGAGGTCGTAGGCGATGGGATCCAAGGGAATGATAAAGAGAAAGTAGTATTTAGCTAGGTGCCTAAGCCTAGCCCTGTATCAGTGAGAATACGGATGAGGGACATTCCCCTCAAGTACGTGCATACTTATACTATAGGAAACAGTGCACAGACCATGCTATGTAAGTATGTATATGGAAGTAGTCCATAACCCTGAGTCAAGGGTTGTACGGGAATGGTCATCCATCGGAAGGAAGGCAGCCATGCTTAGTACAGAAGCATGCTGCAGAAGAAGAGAAGTGAAGCTGCACAGCAAAGAAGCATGAAGAAGCGTGCTGTACAGAAGGGAAGCATGCGGAGACAGAACAGAAATGGCCCATGGCGGAATAGGGCAAAGGGGTATTGCCAGGGCGAGGGTAATACTATATAAGGACACAGGGCAAGGGCTTACTGGTCTGGGATACGGAACACAAGGCAAACGATAGGGGGAAAACATAGGGGTCTTGCCATAAGGACTGCCAATCGGATAAGAGGTACGGCCAGGAGGGTATATGCAACTACCAGCGGGGAGGGGCATATGAAGGATAGGGTTAAGACGATGAATGTTAAGCAGTAGAATGCACCGAGAATGGCCACTCGGTGGAGTGCTACAGAAAATCGTAACAGGTCTCACACTTGAACTGCTTTCCCCCCTTGTTGCCAATGTGGTTGCTGCTCCCCCACTACCACCGCTCAGTGAAACTCTTGTTGATGTCTCGATCCCCATTGAACCGACTTCCCTTGCCCAGGCATTGACCTCTGGGAAACCACTCTCCGCTTGGTGGCTCTCCAAGCTCTGTGCACTTTGTGCTACACTCCCTCGTTGCCCCTGTCTTGCCCTATCAGCTATTGCTGCTGTCCGCTCCATCCTTGTCACTCCCTCTTCTCCCTCACTCTTGGATACCCTACTCGCTCCTTTGTGGTCTCTGATCCTCTCTCCTTGGATTGTCCCCCTTCCGTCTTCGGTCACTTTCTCACTGCTCGCTGCCCCACTCCCCTCTTGTTGCCCCTCTCCTGCTCCCTCCTATCCTTCCCTACAGTTGGACCTTGTTGTACCTCCTTGCCTTTCCTGGGCTGATGACATTGCAGATGATGCCTTCCTTTCTGGCCCCCTTCTGTTCTCTGCTGCTTCCCTGACTCCCTTCCTGGTGGATATGTTTGATGCCTATCTCGCTGACCTCGTCCCCCACCCTCTCTCTCGTGAGGATCAACGCTGCGCCTTTCTCTTCTTCTCTGCCCTTCTGTTGTTGCTGCCTCTGTGCTCTTCCCCTTCCCTTTCCCTGTCGCCACCATTGTCCCCCCAACCTCTCTGCATCCTCAGTATCCCTCCTCTCTTCCCATCTTCCTCCCCCCTTCCTTCTATGGCCAGCATCTTGTGTCTATGGTTTACGACCTTCCTTCTGCTGTCTTGTCCTCCTTCCCCGGCCCTGTCCACCCCAATTCTTGTTTGCCCGCAGTGGGTCCCCTCTCCATCCCCATGTCTTTCCCCTCTTCTTTTCTCTCCCTCTTCCTCTCACAAGTCTTTCTGAGTTGTTTTTGGGGTTGTTCCCCATCATCAGTGCCTCTAGTCTTGTCCAGGGGGTAAATTCCTCTGTTTGTCTGCTTCCCAATGATCTACCGCTCCCCCCACCTTCCTTACCCCTTGTTTTCTCCCATTCTATTTCTCTAGATGTGTACTTCTATGCAAGGCCCTAAGCATGGCCTTAAACTGCTCTTTCCCTCTTCTCTAGGTTCAGTTCTATAGCCCTCAGCACGGCGTAAAACTGCTAATAGTCCTATAAAAAGAAGAAAACAAAAACCATACGTCCAAAATGATGTTAAA